>CAUYON010023144.1:0-34901 GCA_963573935.1 Arctocebus calabarensis
CATTTTAACAATGTTGATTCTTCCCAGCCATGAGCATGGTATATTTTTCCATTTGTTGACATTTTCATCTGTTTCTTTTCTTAGAGTTTCATAGTTCTCTTTATAAAGATCTTTCACATCCTTTGTAAGATAAACTCCCAAATATTTCATCCTCTTTGGTATTAAAGTGAAAGGGATAGAATCCTTGACTGTTTTTCAGCTTGACTATTATTGGTATATATAAAGGCTAAAGATTTATGAGAGTTGATTTTGTAGCCTGAGACACTGCTATATTCCTTGATCACTTCTAAAATTTCATAGTAGAATCCCTGTGTTTTCCAGATATACAATCATGTCATCTGCAAAGAGTGAAAGTTTAATCTCTTCTGATCCTATGTGGATACCCTTGATTGTCTTTTCTTCCCTAATTTCAATGGCTAAAACTTCCATTACAATGTTGAATAGCAATGGAGACAATGGGCAACCTTGCCTGGTTCCTGATCTAAATGGAAATGCTTTCAATTTGACTCCATTCAATACAATATTGGCTGTGGGTTTGCTGTAGATGGCCTCTATTAGTTTAAGAAATGTCCCTTCTATACCAATTTTCTTAAGTGTTCTGATCATGAAGGGTTGCTGGATATTATCAAAAGCTGTTTCTGCATCAACTGAGAGAATCATATAGTCTTTATTTTTTAATTTGTTTATGTGGTGAATTACATTTATAGATTTATGTATATTGAACCAACCTTGAGACCCTGGGATAAAGCCCACTTGGACATGATGTATAATTTGTTTGATGTGTTGTTGGATTCTGTATCCTGACTTTTTAGAGTGTAAGGACTGGCCATAAAGCTTGATAGTATGTATTAAACAGATGTTTACTTCAGAAAATCCAGTGTGGGTTCACAAATGCCAGACTAACTAATCAGATCCCCATAGTGGTAGATGGTAAACCCTTTAAACCAAGTTTCTATAAAATAGTTGATGGAGACAATGATGGAGAAATTTATGCCAGGTGATAGGAAAAAGTGAAAATCTAATAGTTAAAGTTCTTATGCAAAGAGTAACTTGAATGACATGTAAGCTTTCTTCTTGAGTCCTTCAATATTTTTTCAAGGCTGTAGATTGAGATGTGGAAGGCTTACTTATCACACTTGTGAAAGATCCAAAACCAGAAGGAGTAGCTTGTTGTGTGAGTGAATCAAGAGTCAGAAAGACCTTGGAAGGTTGAAATAGTGGGTCAAAACAAATTTTATCTTTAAAAAAAATGCCTTTTTTTTTTTTTTTGGTTACAAAAGGAACAAATGTGCATTATTTTAAAAAGTGAGACAATACATAAGTTCTTAAAAAAAAGTTAGTAGAATTTGCTTTTAGTGAAAACAGCTGGCTTTTGGTGAAGTCAATCTTTGCTTAGTGCATATTCTTCTGATGTCATGCAAATGGTATGAAAAGAGCATATTCAGTAGACCAAAGCATATACATATTAAATTTTAATTCACATTGCCAAATGACTCCTGAGAAAAACTGTGTACATTTTCATTTCTATCCTCATTTAAATGCAAGTATCTGTCCCTCCATATATTCACTAAGCTCAATGTTGTTTATAAAATCTTTCTGCCTGAGCTATGGATATCTTACTTTGTTACCTAATTTTTACTTTTAAATTTAAAATATCAAGTAAGGCTTAACCGAAATAAATCTGCATTTGGTTTATAAATCAGTTGTACCTAGACAGCAAGCTAAGGGAGGTCTAGTATGAAAAAATCCCGGGAGTTTTAATTGACTACATACTTCCTTATATAAGCAGTTTGATGCCCCTGCTGCCAAAATGAATTCAGTGGTGCTGCTGAAGTCAGTGCTGTCTGATGTTGTCTGGACTGTTTCTATTCTTATCAACACTTATAAACTAGAAGGTATCCACCAGATGCTTGTTGATTAAAGACTGTCCAGGGTAGAGAAGGGTCTGGAAGCTATTCTGTATCAGGAGTAGTTGAGGGAATGGTATGTGTTTAAGCTAGAGAAGAAAGCTTCGGTAGGTGTTCATAGGTATTTTTGGAGATTTGCAGAGATATTCTGTGTAAGAGTGATTTGAATTGTTCTGTGTTCAGAAGGGAATAACTAACATCCATCAGTAGAAGCAGCAGATACACTTTGCAACAACTATAACACAACACAAATAGATCGTGCTATCTTATAAAGCAGTGAGTACTTGACCCTGGAAGGGATTGAAGCAGACATTAAATAACTAGCTATCAGAGGTGTAAGGAGGGAATTCTTTTTAATATTCAAAACATCTCTTTTTTAACAGACTATTTCACAAATGAAAATACAGTGTATAGTTTACAGTCTACCATGTATCTACCAATCAGATTTAACACTTTGGTACTTGTCACATTTTCTTCCTCTTCATATAGACACAGGTGAAGTATTTACCCATCCTCATCTTCCCTCCTCCTTTGCTCCTGAGATTGGTGTGATGCTTTCTTGTCCATTCTTTTATATTGCTTCCTCCCTGTGTTCATATTTATATAATATACTGTATTATTTTGAGCTATATATCTCTTTTTGCAACATTCTTTTTACATTCAATATTTTTTTCAAGATTTACTATATTTTTGGGTTTTTGTTTGCTTTTGTATTTTTTGAGACAGTCTCATTCTATCCCCTGGGTAGAGTGTTGTGGTGTCATCGTAGGTCACAGCAACCTCAATCTCTTGGGTTCAGGTAATCCTTTTGCTTCAGCCTCCCGAGTAGCTTGGACTACGGCCACAATGCCTAGCTAATTTTTCAATTTTTAGTAGAGACAGGGTCTCTCTCTTGCTCAGGCTCGTCTTGAACTCCTGAGCTCAGGCAATCCACCAATCTTGGCCTCCCAGAGAGTTAGAATTACAGGCATGAGCCACCATACCCGGCAAGATTTACAGTGTTAATGCACATAAACCAAGTTCATTACTTTTAACATTTATATATAAACATATAATTATATATTTACTTCTCTGTGAAAGAATTTTAGGCTGTTTTCAGTCTTTTGTTTTTGCTTTTTTCTTTTACAATAAGTCCTGCATTGAATATCCTTCTATGTGCTAGAATAGATTTGTTCATTGGAAAGAGGGATAAACTGGATGACTTAATGTTCCTGCTAGGCATACAGTTTAAAATTCATTTTAATTCAACTAATATTTTCTAGTCTGTGAGGATTAAAAGAATAAGACCTCATCCCTACTTAAGGAATTCACTGTCTGAAGACTCTGTGAACTTCGAATTATTTAATTGCATCTTGTCTCATTTTTAAGCATCTGTAAAGCTTAGGTGATTTAGGCAATTAGTTACCTTTGCTATGATGGGGCATAAATCTGGGATAACTACAGTTTGGGTTATAATTTTCAACCTTAAGTCTTCATGTTAACTTTAATTTTTGATGAGATGACTTATGTGTTCAAGAACATTTGAAAATATTTCTATTCCAGATCTGCTTTGTCTACTTATGATTTATAATGAAGAAGTATATATTTTCTGTTTCATTCTTTCTATTGAACTTTGCTCATTATGATTAATAAATGCCATTTATGGTATATTTCTCTATGTGCTTTTTTTGGTCTGTATGTCTTGTGTTTTTAGGAAAAAGGCTCAGCTCAAGAAAAAAAGAGGTGTGCCTCAGATTAATGAACAAATGCTATTTCATGGCACCAGCAGTGAATTTGTGGAAGCAATTTGCATTCATAACTTTGATTGGAGAATAAATGGTATACACGGCGCTGTCTTTGGAAAAGGTAATTATCAGAATTCTAGGTTCAGTTTGAGTCCTACAAGAGTGTTTTCTCTTTTGAGAGATAATTAATTGTTTTGGAATTCAGGGTTTTGGTAATCATTAAGTTAAAATTTATTATACTGAGTCCCAGGCATATCTTAAAGAATTTCTGTGCCACAGAAAAGTCATTTCTTACATGTACACGATGGAATTCAGACTCTCAGGCTTCTATCAGATTAAAACGCTTTCCAAGTCTCAGCCATCCAGATGGGCCATCATACCTGTATTAGCTGATTTTCGTAATATGTTTAATTTTCTTCTATAAGTCCTTTCCACATATAAGTCTATATGCTAAATTGCTTTATAGAAAATCTATAGAGAATGATAGAATAAATTAATTATAATTACATTGTACACTGGTATAGGTACTAGTTTTTTTTTATTACGGGCAAGAATATTAATGACTAATAAAGAATAGTGGGGTAAAAATCTCATTTTATTTCTAATGTTGTAAAAGTCTAAGTTCTCCAATTTATGCCCACTGCTTTGGAAAATTGAGGAGAGAAGTAAAGGGAAAAGGCAAGGGATAGACATTTATTTTTCTGGTTCTTACTTGGTATCTTACCTCCAGTAAGAGAACTGACTAACCACTTAAGATCAGGATATTCTGTATTTTGCAAAAGTGTATATTTATCTAGACTATTAAAAAGTCTATATAGACCTTTATTTAACTATAAAGGTCAGAAATATGAATCCCAGCAATACTGGGTGAATAAGAGACTTTGTAATTTGTTTCCAAAATTTTTTAGAGTAAGTATTCCCTTAATGATGTTCAATCTCTCATGTCTGCCATCTAGGAGGAGTCGATTGCTTTATTGAGTTTTCATATGCAGGCAGTCAGCCAGTGAAATTGTTCTTTTTGAGATCTCAGATACAAATAGCATTGCTCTCTGTCAGAAGTCTTTTCCCAGATATGAGATTCTATTATTTCCAGAAATGTAGAATTGTTAACCCTGTATCATGGTTTCTTGGGGTTCGAAAGGATGTCTATGGACCAGTGGTTTCCATTATGCCCTCCAAAGGTTTGCTGGATGCTAGGCAAGAAGAGTGGTGTGAGGAAATGGTAGAAAGAAACAGAAATGGGAAGGAGGGCCAAGCAGTAAAAACTTGGGTCCTGCCTCCATTTTCTAATCACTGAACTATTTTTAACTATGTTATTTATTGGGGTCTTTGGAAAATTTTCCTTTGAAATTTTGAAACTACAAAAGTCTGATAGCTTCATTTTGGCATGGGCAGGGGATGGTATTGGCGGTGAAGACTATTCTATACCAGCAAATCTATGCCTAAGGCAGGCTGCACCACAGCTGTCCATAACAGATGGATCTCTATTCTTTTCTTAAAGATCTGCAGATGAGGAGATTCCACATCTATTTTTATTATCCAGTTCCATGCATCTATTCTCCTGGCAATTAGAATGTTTTTGCTTGTTTTTAATATATTCTTAGGAGTAATCTTGGCTTTTTTGGTCCTTTTTGTTTAAGGAACCTATTTTGCTAGAGATGCTGCTTACTCCAGTCGCTTCTGCAAAGATGATATAAAGCATGGAAACACATTCCAAATTCATGGTGTCAGCTTGCAACAGCGGCATCTATTTAGAACATATAAATCTATGTTTCTTGCTCGAGTGCTAATTGGAGATTACATAAATGGAGACTCCAAATACATGCGACCTCCTTCCAAAGACGGGAGCTATGTGAATTTATATGACAGCTGTGTGGATGATACCTGGAATCCAAAGATCTTTGTGGTATTTGATGCCAACCAAATCTATCCTGAGTACTTGATAGACTTTCATTGATTTTACTTCCAAATCTCAGTGGTCAAGGAAGTTTTATTCTTTTTTGCAGGAAGATTTGCTCTCCCATCATCTAGCCACTATGTTAATTATCTGGTACTTTTGAAAAAATACGAAAGAAAAAGTGGCCTCCATATAAAAAGACATACTGACTTTAAGGTTGGTTTTTTGTTGTTTTGTTTTTGCCCATTTCTCATAGTCTTGTTTGTTAAAAATTGATACTGTTGCCATTTTAACACATCAAGGTGAAAGATACCATTCAAAATGGAATCAGCTGAGTTTCAACTAACAGGCTCATTCAGAATCTTTAAAGTTTACATGTGTGTTTTCAGGATAAATGGGCCTAGTTTAAATAGACTTATTCACATAGATGTTCAAAAAATAAAAATATAGACATAAATGTGTCCCATTAGAGGAATTGGTCCTTTATGAATTGAATTCTGGTAGTAGTATCTACCAGTCAACATGTGGCTTTGGTGATCTTTTCAGGGAGAGATTTAAAACCCTGAAATAGTCTGAGCACCTTAAGAGAAATCACAGAAAAGAATTATTTGCAGTTCTATCAGATAAGCCAGAGGAAAAAAATCTAGGTGGACCACCCTGCTACCAGTTGCCTTAGGATAGCAGGTGGCAGCCTCAGACTTGCTCTTGTCATTCTCTGTCTCTTGCAGCAGACCATAATTGGCCTACACTTCATCCACTGGGGCTCCTTAATTCTTGCACCAGGACTTGCTGTGCAAGGTGTTTATTGCATCTTGAAATGAAATTTTTATTATTCAAAACATTTATTTTTTCCCTTTGTTGTGGAGTCCCTACAATGATCACTTCTAAAATGTTTTTATTTGTTCCTTTTTAAGAATTCAACGATTTCTAAAATTCACATCTCAAAGTTGTATTTTCCCATTTTGAATCATTACAGAAAGCATACAATGCTTGGAACAAATCTTTTATCCTTTGGAGAAGTTATTTACAATCTACTAACTGTTTTGAAAAGTTCCATATTATTCATAATCATGCTTTAATGGAAGTTTCTTTACCTGTTCAATCTGTTTTGCTACTCTAAGGAAAAATAAGTGTTAGTGGACAAGTTTCCTGCTTCTAAAGGTATTCTAGTAGAGGCAAGACAACAACTTGGTAGATACACTGTACAGGAGTTCAAGTACCAGATAGTGAATTGCCCATGTGATTGTTAAAGAGTCTTTCAAGCATTGATTTTCCATTATTCTGCCTGGAAAAGAAAGCATGTATACCAAGCCTTTACAGAAAACCTTTTTCTAACTCTTTCTAATACTGAATTCTCTCTTCATTATCTTCTCCTAGTTTTGGCTCAGTGTTAGTGAATACAATATAACTTCTCCATCAAAAGAAGTTAGTAAGTGTCCATGCCGATATTGTTTACTTAAATCATTTGAATTGGGAAGGCATCTAGAAATAATCAAAGTACAGCATACAGTGGGATTAGGGATGGTAATTCTTCCAAGTGCTGTAGATCCTGATTTCCATTATAGCCTACCACATATGTAATTGTGCAGTGGAAAGTAAGTAGTCCCTAGGAAATTGCATGTACAATACTTTGAAACAAGATGTCAATAAAGATTTCCTTACTCAGATGTGCAGCCTAATTACAGGATTTAGATGAAGTGCTGTGGACATTTAGAAAAAGCACATTTTAAAAACATACAGAAATCATCATGGAAATAATTGGAGGCATGGTCGCTAGGCTGCCTTGTGGAGAGGTGTCATGCTATACCAAAAAATGCTAAAATCATTCCCCATTCTACATGGCTTTTTTTCCAATCTAATGTGCAAACCTCTCTCAGCACTTGAATAACTGTTGTAGCATTTGGAAGTTATTTTTCTTTTCTTTTAGATATGTGCGATCTTATCTCAAGGCAAACTCTGAACTTACCTAGTTTGTTTATATGAAATACAGAGAGTACACTGTGGTAGCCAAAGTGAGAAAGCACTGTACTGTTATTTTTATCTGAGAATGTACTGCCAACTCTCCTTTTGTAAGAAAGAACTGGTTTTAATACATGTTTTAGAATATGATAGTGTAGATAGAGTTAATGGATGTTAAAATTTTATTTTTTTGTTTTAGTCAGTAGATTTAGTTGAGAATCATATGATCAGTATATAATCAGACTGGATACAACTATTTGCCATTTTTTCTTGTTGTTATCACATAGTGTGAGTGAGGAGAATGAATTGAAGTCACTCCACAACAATGATAATTTTTTTTTTTTTCAAACTCTGTATTGAATAAATTCCAATTGATGGTGACTTTTCTTTTTCACTTTGATGGGCTCAGCCTCAGGGTAAAAAAATGTCTTTATAAAAGACAGTTCATAAATCCTTCAGTTGTGAACAGGATGGTTTTAACTAGCACGTCGTTTCATTTCTAGACTGATGATGGTGATGATGATAAAGAATTTGGAGCCATTTTGATACATGAATATATTGTTTTTACATGTGGTGATTAAAACTTTCTTGGTTATCTGTGTATAGCATGTTTCTATGTTTTCTGTGCTTCATCTCCACCTTGCATTATTTAAGTTTTTAGCTCCATCTTAATGGAAATTTAAGGTGTATGTTTCCTGTAACTCTTAAGTACTTCAGTTGCAGATGGGGGAAGTCTCTTGAGTTTGAATCAGTGTGAGCTGATCAAATAACCTATGGGGAAACTCATTCACTCTTTGCTATTGAAAAATGCTAGGACTGGTGAAGGCCTCACACCTGCAGCACGATTTACTCTTGGTGTGCTTCCTACTCAGGGGAACAGTTCTGGAGGGGGTATTTGCATTCACCCCAGGAGCATGCTTCCTGCAGTTCATGCAACCTCCCTCCATTCTCACTGTGTCTACAGTCATTCCCATTGAAGCCTTTAAGCTCCAGTTGGTTTAAGGAAGGTATCAAAGGCTATGGTAATTTTACAGTGGAGACAACTGAGGCCACAATGAGGCTTACCTATGGAAACAAGTCAAGGTTTCCATTCACTAAAATCATGTCTCAGTCTATCTAAATTTTGGACTAATTATTAACACTCATTGTGATAAAAATTCTGTCAAGCTTTGATTGATGGTATAGAAATGTGACAATTTTGTACATTTTTGTTCCTGGGCCCTTCAGGTACTTTTGGTCACCTCCCAGATAACTGGGTATAACAGGAGAAACAATTGTATAGCATTGCTAATTGTGCTTTAGTCCCCAGATTTTCCTCTCTCCCTGGGGAAGGATTTTTTGGTTTATTTTAAAATATTTTCTTTTGCTTAAAACAAAGAGATGGTCAATTTCTAGATATAATTATATATTCTGTACTTACAAAAGATATAAAAGGCAAAGAAAATAGCAAAAAGCCTGTGAAAAATTATTTTTGATGAGAAACTTTAAGTGACTCTACTTATTTTTATGCCTTTGCACTGTATGCAGGAAGTTTTGTTGATAGGAGTTGGCCTGCTGCACTTCCCTTTGAATAATTTCATAATGTTACTTGGGCACCACAGATGGAAGAAAAATGAACATTTCAAAGAAATTCATGATTATTCAGGGGCTGCCTGGTTAGTCTGAGTAATTTATACAGGGAGAGGTGAGCCTTAAATATCTAGGAGAGAAGGTCAAAGTTTATCCCTTAACCTTCCCTTTTTGCAGAGGTGGTTTACTTCTTACATTTTCAGAAACTCCAAGATGGAAGGTGGTTTGAGAGCTCATGTAGTCTGTCTTTCCTTCTGTGCCTTTCCTATGCTGAACTGTGCTGAATCTATCCCAGGTAAAAATGTGCTCTGTTTTTCCTAAGACCCAAATAGTAAACTCCTTGTTGTAACTGATCTAAGTCTCCTGCTGTATAGTGGTACAATCCATTTTCTCAGCTTTAATTGGCCTTCATGTTTTTAGTGCTGCAGGCTAAGAACTTAACTTTTATTTGAACTCTCTCCCTGTGTGGCTGTGTATCTAAGAATTTAGCACTGGTCTTATTCATTTTTAAGTGGCTTCTCATAAGATCGGAACATAGGTTTTATGCACAGTCATCGGTGTTTTCTTCAGCTTCTTATCTTTCCTGTCCCCTCTACCAAGATCTTGTACAGTAAGCTGATACTAACTCTGACTTATGCCAACTTCACTGTGGTAAACCAGCTTAAGCAGAGTCACGACCAGAAATCAAATCATTTTTACAATATTAATTATACATCCAGCCCGTAGTTCATGTGTTTTCCTGTTCCTTTCTAAAAAATACCTTTTCCTGAAGGGCTTATTATGCTTTAATGTTTGATAGATAACATGTGGAAGCTGCAGGCATTCTAAGCTCACATTTGATTAACATTATCAAAGAATCAAGTGTTCAAGCCCATTACCTCTACTTTATTCCTTTAAAAAGAAGATCAAGCACCAGCTTGAGAGTCAACTGATCTGATTTTTATTTCGGGCTTTACTGTTTGACTCAGCGTGACCTTGGATAACTCACCCAAGGGGGAAGCTTTGCTTTTCAGAAGGTGCAGCTTGTGAAAGACTAATCAGACTCTTGTTAAAAGAAAGATACTTGATTGAGCATAGCTAGAATTCTCTAGGAAGCACTGACCTGACTGATTTTTGAGTTTGGGTCAAGAAAATACAGTAGCAGGGACCATGATGCATTAAGTGCATTAAGAAGAAAGAAGCAAGGGCTTAGAGTAGGAAGGAAAATGAATTGACCTGGTTCACCCTGAAACTCTGCCACAAATTAGTTCTCATGCTCACCCCTCTTCAAGTTAACAATTCTGAGTTCTTGTGGTGTAACCAGGCAGTGAACAAGCCACACATGGCCTCTGCTGTTATGGAACTGAAAGTCTGGCAGGGAGAACTACTGAACTGTAATGATAAGAGCGATGGGCTTTGACAAAGGGATTTCACCTATCCTAGGGAATTAGGGAAGGCTTCCCTAGGGAGTGACATTTGAACGTGGAAATGAGTAGGTGTGAATTAGGTGCAGGAGGATTTTATGTCTTCTGGCCACACCCATCTGTGCCATACCAGGCTTTGAGGAGATGGAAAAAAAATTATAGGAGTAGAGGTAGGTTGGAAGGGTTTCTTTTAATCATTAGAACTCAGAGTGGCAGAATCAAAACCATTCAAATGGATTGTTCCCAATACTGCACCTGGCCTTGGGGTCAGCTTTAAGGATATTGGGACTAGCACCAATGGGTGAATGCAGTGAAAGGAAGGGATTGTGTAGTGTTTTATATAATTTACTAAGAGAATCAAGGTGCTTATAGGTAAAGGAATTCATTCTTGCCTCTGTGCCTTTGTTTATGCCTTTTTCTCTCCCAGAACTCACACTCAGATTCCTCCCTTTCACCTTGAAAGCTCTGAAGCTTGGACTCTGGACTCAGGTGTTCAGGCTGATTCCTGGCTCTACCACTTAACTAGCTGTTTGACCCAGGGAAGCTTATTTATTAATAACCTCTCTGTGCTTCTGTTTCCTCATCTTTAATATGGAGATAATATCAGTGTCTACCCTGGAAGGCTGGTGAGAGAATTAGAAGAAATATTACCCACAGCGTGTTTAGGATAATGCCTGGCCTGTAGTCAGCCTCAGTAAATGCGAGTGAGTATACAGCCCTTCAGCCAAGGACCATCCGGAGCAACCCTATAAGTTAAACAGGTTAGATTTATTACTCTCTCGGCAACAAGGGGAAACACACGGGGAACTATGTGGTGTCTCAGTAAGAGAGTGCTGGAAGGAATTTTCTGTAGGAGTTAGAATCTGTTTTGGTGATTTGGGGGAGATTCCACTCTAGATTGGATGCTGTCAGAAAGCAGGGGCAATTGGGCAGTGCCTGTGGCTCCAAGGAGTGAGGCACCAGCTCCATATACCGGAGGTGGCGGGTTCAAACTCTTCCCTGGCCAAAAACTGCAAGAAAGAAAAAGAGAAAGCAGGGGTAATTTTGTGATTTAGTATGTCTATAAACCCCATCTATATAGGAAAGTACCTGAAGATAAGCTATAATTGGTAAAGGAGAAGCAGTCACTCATTTTGGCTAAGAGACAGGGTGTTTGGTATTCTGTGGGTGGCACAGTGACCTTATTTTTGTCTGTGCTTAGACAAAATTATGAAGTGGCCTTGTTTTGTCTCATTTTATTGTGGTCCCAGAATAACCTTGTCTGGGGTTGGTTTTCTGTGAGATAGTTTAGGTTCAACAGAATAACATGGCTTGGTTGTGAGTATGAGTATCAGAGGATGGACTGTTTTCTTTTTCAACTTGTCTAACTTTTATTTAGGCTAGTTTTCTTCCTGTGGGGAAATTGTTAGTGAATTTATTCATTCATTCATTTAACAAAATGCCAAATGAGTGCCTATATCTGCTATCAGGTGCTAAGCTTAACATAGGGCAGAGTAGTAAAACCCCACCTTTAGGACTCAAATTCTAGGATAAAGAGAGATTGAAAGATTGTTTTAACCAACGTTTTGCTATTCAAATGTCTTCTTCCCACAAAGTACCCAGCCTGTGTCTAGATACTCCTAATGATAAGATATTCCTACCTGCAGCAGACAAGCCTGAATGTTAGAGAATTGGTTCTTACCTTGATCTGTAACCTCTCTCTGCCTGCATTCTACCACTTAGGCCTTTGTCTACAGTTACACAAGTTCCTGTCTATTAGTGGACCCAAGCACAGTATAAGTGAACCTTGGATTCTCACATTTCAATGCTATAGTGACTACTTTATGTTCTTGTCAAATGATATTTTAATTTAACAGATAATTTAATTTTGATTCCTTCTTCTACATAGTGTTAATATTTAGGTCTATTTTGTCCAGCTGAAGGACAAAGACTACATTATTGGGGGGGTTTGGTGTACATAGGCAGTGAGGTGCTATTGACTGTGAGAATAATGAACACTAGATGGCAGTATCTTACTCCAGATCTGGCTCAACAAAATCTGGGCGCTCAGTTCAGACCTGAATTTTAGAGAGCATCTTCCAGAGATTATTTAGTAGATTCCCCTGCCAACAGGTGGGATAATCCCTGGCCAAATCCAGGGGTAGACAGGTAGGTGTTTGCCTCATTTATAATAATTTCTGTGAAAAATGGAAATTAATGCTATCTAATTCTGTTTTCCTCTTTTCCTCACATGAGATTTGATTTACCTTAGCAAACAAATGTTGGGCACTTTCTGCGTCCATAAACACGGCGAAATTTACCAGCAAGTCAGCCTTTCAACCTTACTTCTTCAGCACCCTCCCCTACTCCCACCAAAAAGATATCGTTACTCTTACTCTGGCATCTTTCTTGCCTTACTCCTCAACTCCTTCTCTGTATCTGGTACTGCCTCCTGGCTACACTGCACGTTATTCTCAAGTTACGGAGCCCCCAGGTTTTGCCATCCTCTTTGGCACAAATAAGAAACTCAAGATTCTTACAACTGTAAAGAATACAGTTTTATTGGAATACAGTATGAACTCTGAAATATGATATTTTATGCTCTTATAAAAAAGATGTGAGATGGAAACGATGGGCGATGAGCTTAGCTTCAGATTAGAACCTAGAATATATCAAAGCTTGTTTCTGGAATACTTCTCTCAATGTCTGAGAAGTTGAACTTGGCGCACTACAAATTTTATACTGTAACTTTTATACTGTTACTACAAAATTGAGGTGAGATCATGTAATAATTTGCTGTCATGGAGAACAGGAGGAACTGAGTGCCTGAGGTTGTATTTCCACATCAGAGCCGGGCACAGACCCCATGTACTATGATTCCCAGGCCAGTGAAGCATCTTCCAATGTCATTTTGTTGTCCTGGGGCTATATATGCAAGATTTTAGCACTGATATCATTCATTAAAAAATTTGTGGATCATGGATATTTGCAATGTAAAAATATAACATGTCACAGGTTTTTGTGTTTAGAAAGCAATGTACTCTAATGAAAATCATAGGTTTTGGAGTCAAACCATCTTAGTTACAGATCCTGATTTGCTACTTTCTAGCAATGTAACTTTGGAAAAGTTGAGCAGCTTCTTAGACCTGCTATTTTCTCACCTTTTAATGCGGTTATGAGAATTACCTGAGGCTGTGTGAGTGTATGAAGCACTTAAAACAGTGTCTGACACATGCGAGTAGCTCAGTACTTAAAACACAATAATTATTAGTAGCTAAGTTGTGTTAAGAGTACAATCTCCTTGGGGCTATGGTTAAATGCCCGAGGGAAGTTCATACTACAGTGCCTTGCCATTAGGGCTCATCATCATCCTTCAAGAAATACAAGGAACATTGGAAGCAGGAGAGAAGAACCAGGCCACAGAAAAGCTGAGCAACATAAGTGAGACTGTATCTGTGGTTTAGAGTTTTTAATGTCCACTGCCCCTGGTTTCCAGACAGATTTTTATCTTATTCATTTCAGACATCCCTTAGTGAGCTAGAGACAGGACAGGATTGTGGATAAGGATAGTATGATTTTAGATATCCCATACCTTTATATTGCCAGTATCAACAGAAGCTTCAATAACCACCTAATACTTTTGCACTATCTAGCTTGTCATAGATTTTGGTACAGTATCTGGCCATTGTTGTTCTGTAAGGTCCCTCAGGGCCAGATTGTAATTTATTCTAGTCTTCTGGTGGTACCTGTCCCAGTACCTCAAATGTCCACATTTATGTTTGTTGGTTTCACAAATAGCTACATCAACCTAGAATCTGGTCCCGGCTCTACCATCTACTTGGCAGGTCACCTACTCTTGGGCCTCAGTTCCATATCTGTGAAATGAGGGGCTGGTTTAAGGGTCCCTTCGAACTCTAACTTTCTGTGAAACATGACTTTTGCTCCATTGTTACTACTCAGTGCTGTCACCATTAGAAATAAGATACTGATTCCACAAAGCAATTCCTATTCACAGTCCTTCCAGTTTAGGATCAGAGTTGGATCATTAAATGAAGTGCAGACAAACAGCTAATTAGTAAGTAAAATACACAAAAGTAAAGGATAAAGAGGCAGAGATTGAAGGTATTCTCAGTGTAGCCAGAGTTGTTTTAGAGAATGCTGGCTTTCTCTTTTGCCAGATGACCTGTGAGAGTCCAGTCCATTCCAAGAGGAACGATACCACTGGGAATGTGGATGGAAAGTGTCCCTGAGGTGACCCCCTGTGTCCACATACATTAAATGACAGAAAAGCATTCCCCAAAGCAGAAAACATCCTCCTAGATATTTGTAGATTTTTGAGGAATTTCTCCAAACATAAGGAGCCATAAAGCATAAGTTGTAATGGGCACAACTCGATGAGTGGTACCACTTACACCAGGGATAATATGCTGGGCTTGTGGGAAGCAGCTAGAACTTCATGCTTTTATCTCTGTGTGAGAAAGCAAATTGGAGAGGCGAGGGTGGCGCAATTTTTAATGAACTCTAATATGTATACAAAGTTATATCACTCACAAAGGTTATTTGATAGTAATAACAATTTGCTTATTCCAAACTCACAGCTATTTGGGATCTTTGCTCTTGAAATCTACTAATCTGGGGAGAAAAACTGATAACTGAAACCATGTATTTGAATAGCTTAACAAATATTCTATAACATGTAGGCAGTCCCATAGCACATCATTCACTTACCTGCCCGTGATGTTATATACACTTTCAAACCCAGGGAAGATAAAATGTATCTATATTTTGTACTAAAATGACAGAGAAAAGCCTCAAAAATTTATAAGACTGAGTGGTAGCATTTAATAAAATAAAAATTTATAAGACTGAGCAGTAGCATTTAATAAAATTTAAAGTTTGGATGGAAGTAATGAAACGAAATTAATACATTATCTTTTAATTCTCATTTCTAGAAAGAAAGCCTTAGTTTTCTCATTATGTGGCTTATGTTACTAAAACTACCAAACAAATTTTAAAAATTGGACATTTTAAATTATTGTTTTAGTCATTACCCCTTATTGACCATTGACCTTTAACTATGTGCCAGCATCATATGCCATGCCCTGTGCTAGGACCAACTTCAAAGATGAATAAGGTACAGTCCTCGCCTTCCAGAGGCTCTTGGCCTAGTGAAAAAGCACATATGTAAACAAATAAATGCCAAGTCTCTGTGATAAGTGCTGGTCAGAGATAATGCATTCAGTGTCATGGGAAATGCAAAATGTCAAGGTATCATTTATTCTGAGAGAGCAGGGTAAGCTTAACCCAAGAGAAAGGCAGCATCTTACAAGAAAACACTTCATGACAAAAATAAAAAAAGAATGATCCAATCCCAGGAAAGGACAGGTATAGGCCAATGTGTAGCGCTAGGAAAGGGGGTCTGTGTGTCTGAAGAATAGTAGCAAGTGAAAAGGCTGGAAAGGCAGCCAGGTTTGGGGCTCGTTGGGGAGGGATTTGTATTCCAAGCTAAGGAGTTTGGATTTTGTTTTGTGGAATGGACCAAAGTCTTTAAGAAGTTGGGGTACCTTTTGTTTGACTGATAAGTAAAGATGTCATCAGTGGAGATTAAGAATATGGAAGACAGGCTTGGCACCTGTGGCTCAGTGGGCTAAGGCGCCAGCCACGTACACCTGAGCTGGTGGGTTCAAATCCAGCCCGGGCCCGCCAAACAACAATGACGGCTACAACCAAAAAAAAAAAAAAAAAAAAAAATGGCCAGGCGTTGTGGCGGGCACCTGTAGTCCCAGCTATTTGGGAGGCGGAGACAAGAGACTCTCTTGAGCCCAGGAATTGGAGGTTGCTGTGAGCTGTGATGTCACAGCACTCTATCCAGGGTGACAGCTTGTGGCTCTTTCTAAAAAAAAAAAAAAAAAAAAAAGAATATGGAAGACAGTATTGTTCAAGTGTGGTGGGCATTAAAGTTTTGTTTACCTGATGCTCTATCTTTTCCTGGGAGCAGCAGAGGAAGACCCTGTTCTTCCCTACCCCAACTTGAATACATGAGCCTAAGGAGAACTGCTTCCCCTCATCCTTTATTTATTTTTTACATGCCTCTATCTCCTTAGCTATGGTGATTATTCTAGGGGTAGGTACTAGAGTCAAGTTGGTTCAATCATTGCATCTCATATTCTATACCCTGTCTTCAGTGTTTGACCAAATTGTGGGCATGTAACCTAATCTGAGCCCTTCCCTGGTATTTCTGCATATCTCTGACCAGCACTTATCACATAGAATTGGCATCGCTAAGGGAAAGATGATGGTGCATTTGGGAAGCTGCAGATTAGAGATACTAATGGTTATGTCTTGTATATGTGCAAGAAGCTGGTCTTCAGTAGGGAAAAACCGAAACTAACACAGAGAGGAGCAGATAGGAGAGACAGAAGGAAAGAGAGCTCTGGTGGCCTTGTAGTTCCCGAGTCCAGGTATCCCAAACTGGCTTAATTCTGCCACGATTTGGTTACTATGAACCAAAAGAAGTTACTCTTTTTCCTGATTTAGCTATTATTGGGTTTCTGACACATGCACCCTAGAATCCTGACTAATGACAGAAAGATAATTAACTCTGAGTTTGCTGTATTACATTTGAAAAGACTTTTCTTGAGATGGTAATGGAACTGAAGAGAAAAGTCAGGACTAGATAGCTACATTTAAGAGCCATCTGTAGATAAGCAATTGTTAAAGCTATGGCAGTCACTGAGTTCACCTGAGATAAGTGTAAGAAGTGATGAGAGGGCAAGGATAGAACCTGGGAGAAGGCCAACATCCAGGAGTGCACCGAGGAGGAAGCAGCCGCCCTACACTCAGGTCGTTTCTGATCGCAACCAGCTCTTTCTACCTCATGGTCTTTGTGGGGAAGAAGGGCAGTCTTATTATAGTCCATTACAGCATCACTAGCTTTTGGATTTTATTATTATTATTGTTGTTTTTTAACTACTTTAGGCCACATCTTCTAAAATCTGCCTCGTACAGCTCTTAGGCTTTGGAATAAACCTAATCTTCTCCAGAATGTTCTTTCCTATAGTTGAAATCTGAGATCTCATAACCTTTCTTCAGGATTATATCTCTCACTTCTTTTAACTATACTCATCTAATAATCATCACATTTTATTGAACTCTTCTAAATATTTGTCCATGTTGCTGTGAAGGGTGACATCTGGAGCAGACACACTGTTTCTGATCCAATGTAACTAATGTCCTCCTGATATAAACCTCACACTAGTTGCACTGTTGAGAAATATTGCACATGTAACCAACAAAAAAAACCCTAGAGTTTTTCCTAGAAATTTCTGGAAAACCATAAAAAATAGAATCTATAATTCTATGATTGAGATTTTGAGCCTTAACCAAGGCCTTTGTATTTGTCTCTATTAAATTATTTCTGATATAAAAAAGATTGTTATAGCATAATATATGACTAAATAATTAGAAACAACATATCTGGCCAAACATAGAGGAATATTAAACATATACATAAGATGGAATATTATGTGTCTGTGAAAATGATCTTTCTGAAGAGTATTTAATGACATGGGAAAGTGCTTATAGTATAATGTTAAGGAAAATTCAGAGTTTAAACCATATGTAATAAACTCAAATAGTCCTTCCACTGGAAAAGGGACTCGAGGGGAAGAGAGAGAATATCCCTGTTAAATTTTATCTTACTTATACTAACCGATTATTTCATCTTCAAGAAATTTTGTTTGATCTTAATTCTGTTGCCCAATTATTAGCCATCCCTCACTCCTCGTGTCATTCAAAAATTAATCTGCCAAATAGTAAATAAAAGTATTTGTACAGGGCTGTGCCTGTGGCTCAGTGAGTAGGGTGCCACCCCATATACCGAGGGTGGTGAGTTCGAACCTGACCCTGGCCAAACTTCAACAACAACAACAACAAAAATAGCCAGGCATTGTGGTGGGTGCCTGTAGTCCCAGCTACTTGGGAGGCTGAGGCAAGAGAATAGACCAAGCCCAAGAGCTGGAGGTTGTAGCACTCTATTGAGGGTGACAGAGTGAGACTCTGTCTCTAAAAAAAAAAAAAGTATTTGTACAGTTGGGCAAGTATAGAGGTCTGCAGTAAATATCCAGGGATGTACTGAATTTTGAGTTATAGTAACCCATGCCTACCTGGATATATTATTTAATTACTATTTTAGCCTCTAACAAGATATGAGAAAATACATTCAGAATGAAAAGTTTCTTAAAAGATCATTTCATCCATCTCTCCTCCTCTAGCCAGACTTAATATTTTACTTTTTAGGAAGGATATTTTCGTAGTCAGTTTGGGCTGCTACAACAGAAGGCCACAGGCTGGGTAGCTTAAACAACAGAAATTTATTTCTCATAGTTCTGTACAGACTAAGATCAAGGTTCAGGCAGATCTAATTACCTCCACCAAATCCCACCTCCAAATACCATTTCATTGGGGGTTAAGATTTCAACATATAAATTGGGCAGGGGGGGAGACAAAAACGTTTAGTCCATAATAAACGTTCCCAAACGTTTTTATGCCCAAAGTTCCTATTGCTTGCTTAGAATTCAAAAGTCTTGAATTCAATTTGTGCCTCAACATATGACTTTGACCAAGACACTTAACTAAGAGATTGTGTCCCCTGTCAGCAAAATGGGATTTGCTTTATGTGACCATCCCCATGTCAGTCTGTTCTCCGTGGACAAGCTGTAATACAAATAAGATACAGTTGGCTTCTGCTGCAGGAGGAGGAAAGCAGATTAGAACAAAGTCCTTTTCATCTTAAAGATTAAATTCATGGAAAGAAACTCAGATGAAAATGAGGAGTACTGGCAGCGCAATGTGGAAAATAGAGAAAAACAAAAGGAAGATGGAAATTTTGCCAGAGAAATTGATGTGCATGTCCATGGATGTTTTTGATGATAAGAGAGGAATAATACATTTGCATACTATATAGATATTGTTTGTACTTAACTAAAATCCAGTTTCTTTTCATGGAGTTCTTGAAGGATAGAAGATATCCATCTGTCTGAATGCCATTAGACAGGGAAATGATGAATGAGCTACCTTTTTGAATACCTCTTGAAAGTTGATATCTATAAAATGTTGAGCTTCTGGGAGAGAAGTATAACAAAGTCAAGGAAGCTTAATGGTCAGTATTAGCAAATAACAAAGCATTTCTTGGATTGGAAGTTACTAACTCACCA
This sequence comes from Arctocebus calabarensis, assembly GCA_963573935.1. NCBI lineage: Eukaryota > Metazoa > Chordata > Mammalia > Primates > Lorisidae > Arctocebus > Arctocebus calabarensis. Next base: position 19,654 of record CAUYON010023144.1, read on the forward strand.
ATATTACTGTAACAATTTTTAGTACTATGTAGTTTAAAATTACTACCATTTGAGGCATTATTATCCAAGTGATTTAAGAGGTGATAAATCATTTTAAGATTTTTACTTATTATGATTTGAATGTTTTTGTCCCCTCCAAAGTTCATGTGTTGGAAACTTAATTACCAATGCAACAGTGTTGGGAGGTGGGATCTTTTTAGAGGTATTTAGATCATAAAGTCTCTGCCTTGAAGAATGGATTAATTCACCTATAAAAAGGTCTTACAGGAGTGAGTTCGCTATCTCTTGCCCTTTTGCCTTCTGCCACGTGAGAACACAGCACGAAAACCCTCATGAGATGCTAGCACCTTGATCTTGGTTTTTCCAGCCTCTAGAACTCTAAAAAATAAATGTCTGTTGTTTATAAATTGCCTAGTCTCAAGTCTTTTGTTATAGTAGCACAAAATGGACTAAGACACCCAGGCTTTGTTTTAATCGAGTATGGTAAGGTGACAGACACAGAGAGGTAAACACTGTTGAATGAAGTCGTATTACTTACACTTCTCAAGAGAAGGGGGGGATGCCACATGGGGAAGTAGCAGGGTCAGTCAGGAAGGAGAGGGGGAAAACAGTGGCCCAGAGCCTTTATTTTAGCTTTTAAGGGAAGGAATGGGTAAGGCCAGGCAAGCAAGCTTAGGATTGGATAGTTTTGAATCATTTCAGCAGGCTCTGGGTTATAAGGGTGGTTATGAGGCACCTGGTCCTGGGTTGATTTAGGGCAGGGGAGACATTGGCTTGCTGGATGAAAGTTAGACAAGGTTGGAGGGAGACACAGCCTTTGGATTGGCTGATTTGCATATGAGAGGCACCCTCATTGGAATCTTTTGCTATCTCTAGGAATTAGCTAGCCCTGGGAGGGGCAATCTCTCCCTGGCTGGCAAGGCTCCCAAGATGTCAAAGCACCATAAAAGGTAGAAAATAAAAAATATGATTAATGCATCAATAAATGTGTCTTTTAAAATAACTGACAGTATACGATCAATTTAGGATTGAATTAAATATAGTCTTGATTTCCCTTTACTCAAAATTTTGCCACCTGGTTCTCCCTCTTTAGGGAGACTGTCTGGTTGAGGATCACACTTCCCTTGTTTTCTAAAAGTGAAGTTTTAGAATGAATTCCATGCGTTTTAAAAGTGATGAAGTGTTCCCCCACTATGACTATGACAGTGTCATAGTCATACTGACCTTGGGAGAATATTCCTGACTCAACTGCCTATATCTGCATCTTGACTTTGGCAAAGGCAGCTTGACCACCCTCCATGACGCTGTTTTGCACAGAAACCCATTTGCCATAAAAATGAAGCACAATGTCTGTGCCTTGTTTTCTCAGTCTATCTGTGATGGACACTGTATCCAGAGCTCAAGAGGAACTTCATAATGGTCCCCAAGGCCCTGGAAGGTTATTATGTAAGGGTGGTGGCCAGCTGCTTTCCATCTTCTTTGGGGACAGAGGAATTGGATTTAAACTACAGTACAACATATTTTTTGTTAGACACGACAAAGATGGCCTATTAGAGTTTGAGACATGGACAGCTATGAAATTCCTTGTTTGGGAAGATCTTTCATAAAGGAAAGGCAGGTAGCTGGGTGAGGCAGCCTCCCAGGGTAGGGATGATACAGAAACTGCCCTTTGTTGATTTCTCACTAGGCACACACATGCTTGTCCTTAGAACTGCTTTTTCATGAGACCTAGTACAAGGTAGGTTCATACTTTATCTCCCCTACTAAGCTGTAACAATTCTTAGGGCAATAACAATGTCTAGCATTGATGCCTTCTACACAGTAGACACTCAAAAGAGTTTTTTAGAGTGAATGAATTAAGTTCAGGTGAAATTTGTCTTTGACATTCTCCAATTCCTCGCCTTCCTTTTCCACCTTCTTCATTTTATCACCAGCCTTCCTATCCAAAGCAATCTCCAAAATCTCTTCCAGCTCAGAAATTTTAGTAGTGTGAGTTTACTTGTGTTGTTACTACACCATTTGTACCTTTCTTTGGAAACAGATCTTACAAGTAACCTGAATGTGACAGAATAATGACTTCTGATAATATATATTGTTTCAACTGACCCTCACAGATCAGTGGACTAGGCATCATCATGTCAAGTTTAGTAATAAGCAAACTAAAACTTACAGAGATTGTGACATGCCCAAGGTCAAATAGCTACTAAGTACGTGAAACTCACATAGCTGTCTGACTATAAAGCCCAAAGCCTAAACACAATGCTACGTGAGTTCTCTCACTCAGGAATATACAAAACTTTACAGAAAGAAATCAAAAAGACTCTAAGGAGGAAAGCCCAAAGACATTAGTTGCCAACAAAAGAATAGCAAACATTGTTTATTGGCATGAGGGAGACAAAAGTTGAACTGTTGGAGGAACTGAATACTTATCTGTGCTCCAGATCAGCCCTGACAACCCTGCTGCCCAAGCCTATCTGTCCCTACTCCAACCACTGCTTAAACCCTGCAAAGCAGGTAGTTCTACAGGTTGCCTACTGAGATGGGAGATTACCAGGTACTAAAAGTTACAGAAGTGCTCAAGGCCATGATATTTGAGTTTATTTATTGCTTTGCAACCTTGGGAATCTAGCATTTCTTACATCTGCAGAGTCCATTTTCATCCCTCCCTTTCTGGCCACTGAACCACTGTAAATAGGATCTCTCTGTCAACACTGCAGTCTGAACATTTATTTTTTCTTCTTTAGTTGCATGTTGTTCTCACATTGGATCATGCACTCACTGTGGAAAAACTTTTGATCAGACTTGGATCATAGAAAACCAAGGCTTAGTGTGTTCAGGTGCTGTTTCAGAAACAGCAAATATTTAAACCTGTAGTGCCCACTAGCCTTTTGCATTGAGTTCTCCCAGTGCATCTTCTGCTTTTCTGTCAAATGTGTTTATCTGCCAGACTCCTTTTAAAGAAAGTAACAAATTCCCTCTCTGCAATTATAGTGTAATTTACAGGGAAAGTGTGGCTTAATATGTACATCATTTTCTTGGATCAAATAAATCGCCCTAAAGCAATCTTCAGTTGAAGATTTGTTATTGCAAAGCCCCAAAAGATCATCCAATTATCATTTAGAGTGGATGTTGGCCTGTTCTACAGTGGGGAGCTGAAAGGAAATACAGGTTTTTTCCAGTGGCCTTTGCCTTGGTTTCCACCACAACCATCCTCCATGCTTAAGAGATGAGAGGGCAGGAGCAGCTGGAACTTGGGACCCAGTAGACTTTTAAATTCTTTTCAGATAAGGCCTATGCTAAATACTTGCATCCAAGGTAGCATGACACAGTGATCAGGAACATCGACTCTGAAGCCAGAGACGATGGGTTTAACTTCTGCCTCTAGTCCTAGCTGGCTGTGTGGCCTCTCTGTACTTTAGAGTCCTCATCAGTAAAAAAGTCCCTATATCCCAGTACCATTGTGATGGCGAAATGAATTGATGTATGTCAAGTGCTCAGGACCCAGCCTGGGCCATAATAAGTACCATACATCTAAAACAGTGCCTGGCACTAAGTAGGCTCAATAAATTTCTGTGAATGAATAGCACTATTTCCTTACTCACCTGTAATAATCCCGTCATGGTTAACATTACCACTAGATCAAAAGGTAGGGATAAATTTCTGGAAAGAAAGTTGGTAGATAATTAGAGTGACTAAGTAGGGAATGAAATATTTGGGAGGATAGTCTTAATTGTATTGAATCTCCTGAGTCAGGGACTCCCATGTATAGGCCTGCACATTAACAAAGAGGTATCTGGGGAGAAAGTGGCACTGTGAATTCTTCAAACAAAACAAACAGTTGACTTCTGCTCACATGTACAGTGTGTTAATCCATTTTGTAAACAAGTCGCTGAGTTCCACTAGGGGGCGCAGCTAATTTTCAGCTTGTTTGTTAGCAAGGAGATTGACATATTTTGAGCCAGTAAATACTCAAAAGACTTCTGCACCATAGTGATTACTGCACTGGCCACATACACCGAGGCTGGCAGGTTCAAACCCAGCCTGGGCCAGCTAAACCACAATGACAACTGCAACAACAAAATAGCTGGGCATTGTGGCGGGCGCTTATAGTCCCAGCTACTTGGGAAGCAGAGGCAAGAGAATCACTTAAGCCCAAGAGTTTGATGTTGCTGTGAGCTGTGATGCCACAGCACTCTACTGAGGACGATAGAGTGATACTCGGTCTCAAAAAAAAAAAAAAAAAAAAGACTTCTCAATAAGTGTGCTAGCTTCATCCACTTCTAGGGAGTATTCTAGTTGAAAATCCCCAGTATGACTTTTTACCTAACTGGTGCCTGCTTCTTACATGACCAGTTCCCTCACTTCCCATGCTTCTTCATCCTCTTACAAGTAAAACCAAGCCTTTGGTTAGGAATAATTTAGCCATTCGCGATATTTAGGAGTCATAAAAACATGAATGTGATTTGTCACATGGAAGTTGTCTGGTTTCTTCCATACATTACAGGTGTGATGGAGACATTGGGCTTCACTATCTTTAATACAGAGGATGCCAAAAAAATGCATACACATTTTTAAGAAAGGAAAAATATTAAATTTGTGATACTCAAGTCACATTTGACTTTTGTAATTCGAAGAGATTTAGCAAATAAAAACACAGGACAGATGTCCATGCAATACTGGGGACATAATGCATACTAAGAAAGTATTTGTTATTTATCTAAAGTACAGATTTAACTGGTATGTTGTATTTTACCTGGAAGCCCTATTTAGGGGATATGAGGATACTGAGCCACAAAGAGACTACTTACCCAAGGGTCCACAGCTAGGAAGTGGCAACCGGATTAGGCTCCAGCACCTGTACTTTTTATTCACTGTTATATTGTCACTTTTGAACTTATATCAATGGCAGATACATGCACATGTACACACACACTAATAAAAGACTCCTTTATTCTTATCTTTTAAAAATAAAGAAAGCAAAGGCCAAAGTGTCCTTAAATGTTATATCAATTAGAGTCCAAGCAAGAGACAGGGAAAATTTAATATAAGAATATAAGTCATGAGAATGACTATATAAAGTGTTGTTAACTACTAGAAGGGGTAAACAAGAACTCTCAGAGGTGGAGAGGCAAATAATTGCAGAATGTGGCTACTATACCTTGGACTAAGGGAAACGAGAACAAGGAAGGGACTTAGAAACTCAGAGGAAAGTGCTTTGAGGAGAGTTCCTGATTGGCACAAGAACGTGCTACTTGCAGTCCTGGTACTGAAGAAACTGGCTGGAAGGCCATCACTGTTGAACTGCAAAGGGCAGCCTGCTGTTACTGTAAAACTTGGCTGGGATAACTGCATGCTGATCTGCTTGCCCCTGCATGGAAAAACAGAGAATTGGATGGCAGAGAAAAGGCCCCTCTTTCTTTTCCAGCCTTGCATTGTTACTTCCACACTTCTTATTGTCAAAACCTAACATCAAGCCAGCTGGCAGAAGAGTATTGCCTATAGAGCCCAGCTCCTGTATTATAAAGCAGAATAAAAAAAATTGGATTTGGAGCTGAAAAATGATAAATTAATAACTGGCCCAGGTGGAAACTACATCTTTTATTCCAAGGCTAGAAAGAAGCCCCAAACATCATTACATAAAAGGAAGACAGATTGACTAAGAGAGGCATTTGGACCTAAAAAACTGAAGGTTTGAGGATTATGTCTCTTGGAGTAGAGCAGTCCACTTTCATGGTACTACATAAGCAAGACAAGGTGTTATCAAGCCTGTTATGGAAAAATATGCAGAAGTGAGAGGTTTTCAACTGAGAATGCCAATACAGCATTAATATAGCTGAGAAATATGGCCTATAAGAAATTGAGTAAGAAAAAAGCCCAAAACCCAAACTACAAACATGGAAGGTTAAGTCAACCTTTAGAGAAACTCCTTAGTTATCACTTTCCAAAGGAATGTGATAAACATTTATTATGCAAAATAACATTTGCTTCCTAAACTCTTGCTATTTTGGGAGAAGATTGATGTTTATAGAGGCAAGGGCATAGATTTCATGAACTGAGAATACCCTATTCACTGCCAGAAGGAATAAGTTTAAGAGGATGATGAATAGAGGTAGTTTTCTCTCATTTTTAAGATTAAGTCAGACATTGGATCTTTTACCTTTAGTTGTGAGACAGTAACTATTCTGTACAGTCAGCAGTTACTTCTTTCTCTATAGAACCCTGACTTTCCTTCCTCCATAGTAGCTTCTCTAATTGCAAAGTATGATCTCTGATTTGCTCTCTAGACAATCATGCCTGTCCTGCAAATTGCTGACTCTCAGCCTTACTGGGCAAATTGAACATATCACTCTTTGAATGCTGATGTTGTCAAGGTTAGTCCAACGGGCATTCTTCTATATTGAAAGCATGCTTCACGCTCCTGCCTACCCTAGCAGTGGTGTCTCTTAGTATTTATGGAACACGCACCTCTCCCACCTTTTACCTAGTCAGCATTGGTTGAGTCAAAGCTCATACTATCCCATAGGCATGAAAATAACTCCTACCTATAGCTCATAGCTTTGCATTCATTTTCTTTGAGACCAGGGATACATCATACTACTTTTTCAAATATCTTCATGTATTTTAGAGATTTTTATTTTTCTAATCCTTCCTTGAGAGTCAATATAGTATGAACTAGGAATACCCTATTCACTGCCAGAAAGAATAAGTTTAAGAGGATGATGAATAGAGACAGTTCTCTCAATGTGAAGATTAAGTCAGAAGTTGGGTCTATTGCCTTTAGTTGTGAGACAGTAACTATTCTAAACACTAAAAACTATAGTGTTTAAAAGCATGGACCAGACTTCCTGGCTTCAAATCTTAGCTCAAATATTTACTAGGTTTATGAATTCAGGTAAGATTTTTAACTTGTCTATGCCTAGTTTCCTCATCGATAAATAAGCATCATAATAATAGTATCTATTTCAATGGGCTATTATGAGAATTAATGTTCACGTAAGAGACTTACAGTAGGATCAACTGCCTTGGTAATTACCCTCCTCCCACTAAGAATTGGAAGACATTGGGCAATAGGCAGTACATGATTGTGATCCCTGAAAGAAAAACAAACTAGGTGAGCCCAATCATTGCTTCAGCTTACTGACAAGGCAGCTTATAGGCTGCAATGCAGGGTAGGTAAATCCAAAGGGAGTCCAGCAGTCTCACTAAATTGAGGAGACAGATAGTAGTGTTTAGGGAGGCCCAAGGCAGCTAGAATTTGCAGCTCACAGTGCTGAAGAGGAGGCAGCTGCCCAAAGTAGAAAGAAGTTCTAGACAAGTGCAGAGGGGTTTCCCCAACTCTCTTGCACTTCTGTGGGGCAAAAATCCATAAGGCTGAGGAAATAACCACCAGAAAGACGTAGGCCAAGCAATCCCAGAGCTCATGTAAGACTGGGCATAGTTCTCATTCAACAAGCAAGAATGAAAAAAAAATTGTAATACATAGAGCATTGGGCAAAGTTTTTTGAATAATCATATCTTTATAGTGCATGTTGGCTCTGGACCTAACTTTATCAAGCTTAAAAGAAAGCCTCTAAAGAAATAAATATATTTGCTGGTAACTTAATCATATGCCAGGAACAATGCAGCAGTCCTTAAAGGAATACAACAAAATCTGGCACTTAACATTATATAATTCACAATGATTGTTATACAAAAAGAAATTACTGGGCATTCAAAGAGGCAGGAAAATGTAATCCATAAACAGAATATAAATCAATAGAAATAGATTTCTAAAATGAGAGAGATGATAGAATTTGCAGACTTTATTCTAATTTAAGACCTTAGAACTACCATTATAAAGCTGCTAAAGGACATAAAGAAAAATATAAATATAAGAGAGAAATGAAATATATAGCAAAGACCCAAATGGAACTTGTAGAGATAAAAAATATATCTGAAATGAAAAGTACATTGAATAGCATTAACTACAGATTGGAAGTGGAAGAAGAAAAAATAGTGAATATAGAGGCATAATAATAAAACTATCCACATTGAAACATACAGAAAAAAAGTAACAGAAAGAACAAATATTGAGTGAACTGTGGGCCAACATCACATGGTTTAAATACATATAATTTAACATCCAAGAAAGAAAAGAGGAGAGAAAAAATATTTGAAGAAATAACAATCAAAAAGTTTCCACAATAAATTCACAGAACCAAGAATCTCAATAAACCCCAAGCCGTATAAACATAAGGAAAGCTGCACCATGGGACACTATATAAAATTTCTGAAAATAAGTGGTAGAATGAAAAATCTTAAAACAACTAGAAAAAGAGAGGAGAGGCTTGGCGCCTGTGGCTCAGTGGGCTGAGGCGCCAGCCACGTGCACCTGAGCTGGCGGGTTCAAATCCAGCCCGAGCCTGCCAAACAACAATGACGGCTGCAACAACAACAACAAAAAAAAAAAGAAAAAAATGGCCAGGCATTGTGGCAGGCGCCTGTAGTCCCAGCTACTTGGGAGGTGGAGGCAGGAGACTCACTTGAGCCCAGGAATTGGAGGTTGCTGTGAGCTGTGATACCACAGTACTCTACCCAGAGCTTGAGGCTCTGTCTCAAAAATAAAATAAAATAAAAGAAAAGAAAAGAAAAAGAAAAAGAGAGGAGAGAGAAGACACATTGGTTCAGAATACCTTTAAATTGCTGAAAGGATTTTTAAAAGGTCAACCTAAATTTATATAACAAGAGGAGAAAATTATTTCAAAAATGAAGGCAAACAGCAATCAGGTAAGAAAAAGAAATAAAAGGTGTCCAAATCAGAGAGGAAGAAGTAAAATTATTTCTTTTTTAAGGTGACATAGTCTTACCTATAGAAACCCTAAAGCCTCTCTACTCAACACACAAACTGTTAGAGCTCGTAAGTTCAGTAAAGATGCAGGATACAAAATTAACACACAAAACCAGTTGCATTTCTATGCATTAAAAATTAATTTTCAAAAAAGGACATTAAGTAAACAATCCCATTTACAATAGCATCAAAAATAACAAAATACTTAGGAAAAAACTAATGAGGTGAAAGACATGTACACTGAAAACCATGAACCACTGATTAAAGAAATTAAAGGAGTTACAAATAAATGGAAAGACATCCTGTGTTCATGTACTAAAAGACTTAATATTGGTCCATACTACCCAAAACAACTTAGAAATTCAATGCAAAATTCTAAAATTCTTTATCAAAATTCCAGTGGCATTTTTTACAGAATTATAAAAAAATTCTAAAATTAACAGTGAACAACAGAGGACCCAGTAGAGCCAAAATAATCTTAAGAAAGAAAAACAAAGCTGAAAGCATTATACTTCCTGGTTTCAAAATATATTACAAAGCTATAGTAATTTAAACAGTACTTTGCTGGCATAAAGGAAGATATATAGTAGACCAATGGAAATTAATAGAGTTTAGAAATATACTCAAGCATATACTATTAACTAATTTTATACAAGGATGCCAAGACTATACAATGGAGAAAGGGTAATGGTGTTGGGAAAATTGGTTATCCACATGCAAAAAAAAAAAAATAAAGGAAAAGAAACTGGATTGGACCTTATGCCATACACAATAATCAACTCAAAATGGATTAAAAACTTAAACATAAGGCCCAATACTGTAAAACTTATAGAAGAAAGCATAAGGTAAATGTTTTATGATATTTTTCTTGGCAGTGATTTCATCGATACAGCATCCAAAGCACAGGCAACAAAAACTAAAACAGGTGAGTTGGACTACATTAAACTAAAAAGCTCTGCATGGAAAGGAAACAGTTAACAAAGTGAAACAGCAACCTATGGAGTAGGAGAAAGTATTTGCAAACCATATAACTGATAAGAGAGATATTAATACCCAAAATATGTAAGGAACGACTACAACTCAATAACAAGAAAACAAATTACAATTAAAAGTGGACAAAGGAACTGAATAGACATAACTCCAAAAAGACATACAAATGGCCAAAAAGTGTATGAAAATATGCTTTTCATCAATGATCACCAGGGAAATACAAATTAAAATCACAATTAGATAGCACCTTATACTTGTTAGGATGACTATTACCAAAAACAAAAACAGGCTGGGGGCAGTGGCTCATGCCTGTAATCCTAGCACTCTGGGTTGCCAAGGCTGGTGGATTGCTCTAGCTCAGGAGTTCAAGACCAACCTGAGTCACAGTAAGACCCCATCTCTAAAAAGAAATAGCCAGGCATTATGGTGGATGCCTGTGGACCTACCTACTTGGGAGGCTGAAGATCACTTGAAGTTGCTGTGAGCTATGATGCTATGGTACTCTGCCAAGGGCAACAAAGTAAAACTCAGTCCCTCCTCACCCGCAAAAAAAGATAAGCAATTAGCAAGCATGTGGAGACATTGGAACCCTTGTACATGAAGATGTAAAATAGTGCAGCTCACTATGGAAAACAATATGGAGTTTCCTCAAAAAATTAAAAATAGAAATAACATATGATTCGACAATTCCAGTTCTGGGTATTTATCCAAAGAATTGAAACCAGGATTTCAAAAAGATATTGTATTAGCACTGTCATGTTCATTGCAGCACTATTTGCAATAGCCAAAATGGGTAAATAGCCTAACGAATATAAAAACAATGTTTCGTGAAGTTTCTGAAATATGACAATAATAAAAAAGGAAAGAAGGGGTGAGTGGAAGTATAACGATGTATGTTTCTTCCTCTACAGATGAAGAGGAATAATATAGGAAGGTAGACTATGAAAAAATTAAATTGGATACTATAAACCCTAGAGGAACTCCTTAAAAAAAGAATTATTAGTAACCAAAAATGGAAAAAACTGATATTATAAAGAAATTATTCAGTTAACCCAAAAGGAGGCTAGAAAATAGTTAAAAGGTAAAAAGAAAATGTATGGCATGAATTGAAACTGATAGAAAGATGGCAAATTTAAATTCAAAAAATAAAATAAAATGTTTATGTCTAAACATTTAGACATATACATTTAAAAATCAAAGATTTGTAACATTGGATGAAAAAGCTATCCAACCATATTCAAAAAACCCATACACACGTATACATTTGACATAGTTAGGTTTAAAATATAAAGATGGAAAAAGTGATAACAAACATGAATGAAAAGAAAGCTGGAGTAACTACTAATATGTTAATGGTAGACAATGTAGATTTAAGAACCAGGAATATCATCAGAGAAAGAAAGGGACATTCTATGATGATAAAGGGGTAAATTCTTCAAGAAGGCAAAACAATGCTAAATGTATATGCATTGTATATGTATATGCACCTAATAATAGAAATTCAAAATACATGAAGCCATATGTATCTGATTGAACAAAAGGAGAAATAAATAAATACACAGTTAGAGTTGAAAATCTCAGCACTCTTCTCTCAGTAACTGAAAAACAAGTAGAAAATAACCACAGGGCTATAGGACACTCAATACTATTAACCAGTATGATCTCATTGAGATTTATAGCACATTCCACCCAGCAAGGGCATAATACACATTTTATTCAAGTCTGTATGGAACATTCACCAAGATAGACCATAAACTGGACCATAAAATTAGTTGCAATAAATTTAAAATAACTGAAATCACGCAAAGTATATTATTTGGCCATAACAAAAATAATAATATAAATAGATCAGGAAAATCTCCAAATAGTTGGGAATTAACACAGTTCTAAATATCCTATGTCCAAAAAGAAATAAGAAAACAAATTGGAAAATACTTTGAACTGAATGAAAATGAAAACACACTTTTAAATTGTGAGATGTAAGCTGGATGCAGCAGCACATGCCTATAATCCCAGCTACTTGGGAGGCTGAGGCAAGAAGATTGCTTGAGCTCAAGAGTTTGACATAATTCAGCCTAGGCAACATAACATAGTGAGAACTGTCTCTAAAAAAGAAAAGAAAAAAGTAAGATGCAACTAAAATAGTACTTGGAGAAAAATTTATTACCTTGAATTATCATATTAGAAAATGAAAAAGATCTGAAGTTAATAATCTTATTTTTCATTTTATAAAACTATAAAAAGAAGAGCAAAGTAAACCTGAAGTAGGCAGAAGAAAGGAAATAGTAAAGATAAAAGCATAAACCAATGACACAGAAAACAGGGAAGCAATAAAGAAAAATCAATAGGAATAACAGCTTCCTTGCAACTGGGCACAGTGAGACTGGGGAGAGAAGACTTCAGGCATCTCTGGCTGGCAGGATCTGCCCAGAAACATCCCTTTGGGGACGCAGAGAGACAGCATGGGACTTCTAGACCCCCTGAGGAAGGCAAAAGCAGTGGAGATCTGATTTTTCTTTTCAAAAGCTGCAACATCCAGAAACCAAGCTTCAGGCAGAAAAACTGAACTAAAGTTTTCCGCCATTCTGAACTTCCAGGACACCCTTCCCCCACTTACCTGATGCGCCAGAAGCCTGACCTCTGCTGAAACTGAGGGCGGAGGACTTGAGCAGCACCCACTCTCTATCTGCTGAATCAGGCAGCCAGCCAGGTAAGAGACTTGGGGCCCCACCAAGCCCCAGCCAACCACCAGGCCAGGGATGCTGCCAGGACCCCCATGTGACTCCGATCTGTGCCCCACTGGGCCTCAGCCTGCCACCTGCAGTGGCCAGGAACTCTGCCAGGACCCCTGCCGGGTCTTGGCCTGCACCACCAGCAGCCAGAAACTCCGCCGGGACTTCCACACCCCCTGATTTGCACCCACCAGGCCTTAGCCCACTGCCAGTAGAGGCCAGGAAGTCCGCAAGGTCTCTCCTGTGGTGCCAATCTGTGCCTGCCAGGCCTCAGCCCACCACCCACTGAGACCCCTGCCCATCCATGCCCCAGGCCCACCACCCACAGCGGTCAGGAACTCTGCACCACCAGGACCCATGCGTGGCCCAATTGGCACCCTGCTGGGCCTCAACCTGCTGCCCACAACAGCCAGGAAATCCACTGGGACTCCCTCCCAGGGCAATCTGTGCACTACCCCACCTCGGGCCGGGACCACCTTGTGACTCTGACCCACACCATCTGGGACTTGGCCCTCTGCTTGCAGCAGCCAAGGACTCTGCTGGGCCTTGGCTTGCCACCTGGCCAGCTGTGGCCAGGGACCCCACTGGGACCCCCACACTGGGCCTTTGCCTGCTGCCCACACCAGCCAGGAACTCCACCAGGAAACTGCCAGGCCTCTGCCTACCTACCCGGGCCAGGAATTCTGGGAGCCACACAACCCTCCTCCTCCCCTACTCTCTGCCTCCTCACCAGCCCCACCCATTTGACTAGAAACTTAGGAGGCTCCGTGACCCTTGTTCTCCCTCTGGAGCCCTCCTCCCAGCCAGAGACTGCTGGAGGCATGGGCTCCCTTTGCAAAGGCCACCAGGTGCCCCATCCCACACCCTGCTGCTTGATCCGGGTGTGCCACACTCCAGACCTGCTCCCGCAGCCAGAACTCCCTAGGTGGGGCAGTCCCAGAGGAACTACACAGGGTCACTCCCTACAAAGACCCGGTAACAACAGAGTGATCCTGCTGGGGTCTGATCTGGGAGAGACACCTCCCCAACTCTGAGGACAGTCATAGGCAAGGGTGAAAAATAATCATGAGGTGGAATCAACAGAAAAACTCTGGCAATATGAATAAGGAGAGTAGATCAACTCCCCCAAGGAATGACAAGGTAGATACAGCACAAAATCCCTTGCATAAGCAAATGGCTGAGATGTCAGAAGTTGAATTCAGAGTCTGGATAGCAAATAAGATCAGTGCAATGGAGGAAAAGATGGAATTAGAATTTCAAGCAGTAATCCAAATGATGACCCAAAAGATGTCTCAAGAACTGAACGAATTCAAAGACAAAATGACCAAAGATTTTGACACATTGAGACAAGAAGTTGCAGATCTCAAAGATCTGAGAAATACAGTAGAATCCCTCAGTAACAGAATGGAGCAAGCAGAAGAAAGGATTTCTGACATCCTTTCTACTCAGAAAGGATTTTCTGAGTAGAATCCCTCAGTAACAGAATGGAGCAAGAAGAAGAAAGAAGACAAAGCTTTCGAACGCTCCCAAACTTCCAAAGAAGAAGAGAAATGGAAGGCAAAAACGGATCATTGTCTCAGACAGCTCTGGGATAACTCGAAGAAAACCAATGTTTGCCTTATAGGGATACCTGAAAATGATGAAATGGTGTCACAAGGCACAGAGTCTCTTCTTCATAAGATTATGAAAGAGAACTTTCCAGACATGCCAAGAGATTCTGAAATTCAGATAGCAGACAGTTTCAGAATCCCAGGATGACCCAACCCAGATAAGATATTTTCCAGGCACATCATAATTAAGTTCACGAAAGTTAATATGAAGGAGAAAATTCTGAAAGCAGCCAGATGTAAGAAATCCATTACCTACAAGGGGAAGAATATTAGAATAACTGCAGATCTCTCTGATCATACCTTTCAAGCTAGAAGAGAATGGTCATCCACTTTTAATCTCCTAAAACAAAATAACTTTCAACCCAGGATCCTGTATCCAGTTAAACTGAGTTTCATTTATGATGGAGAAATTAAATACTTCAACAACATCCACATGTTGAAGAAATTTGCTATAACTAAACCAGCTCTCCAGGATATTCTCAGACCTATCCTTCACAATGACCAGCGCACACCTCCACCGCAAAAGTAAACTCACCCAGAAACTATTTATCAAATTTCATCTTCCACAGTGATGAAAGGATTAAAAATGTCCACTGGACTTTCTAAAGATTTATCATTACTTTCAGTTAATGTGAATGGTTTAAATTGTCCTCTAAAGAGGCATAGGTTGGCTGACTGGATACAAAAACTCAGGCCAGATATCTGCTGCATACAAGAATCTCACCTTACCTTAAAAGATAAATTTAGACTCAAGGTGAAGCGATGGTCATCTATATTCCAGGAAAATGGAAAACAGAAAAGCAGGTGTTGCAATCTCATTTGCAGATACAATAGGCTTTAAACCAACCAAAGTAAAGAAGGATAAGGATGAACATTTCATATTTGTTAAAGGTATCACTCAATATGATGACATTTCAATTATTAATATTTATGCAGCCAACCAGAATTCACCTCAATTTATAAGAAAAACTCTAATAGACATGAGTAACTTGATTTCCTCCAGCTGCATAGTAGTTGGAGATTTTAATACTCCTTTAGCAGTGTTGGATAGATCCTCCAAAAAGAAGCTAAATAATGAAATTTTAGATT
>CAUYON010023151.1:0-55290 GCA_963573935.1 Arctocebus calabarensis
CATAAACATTCTAGTGCAAATGTCTTTATTGTAAAATAATTTTTGATCATCTGGGTATATACCTAGTAGAGGAATTGCAGGATTTAACAGTAAGTCTACTTTTAGTTCCTTGAGTATTCTCCAAACTTCTTTCCAAAAAGGTCATATAGCTTGCATTCCCACCAGCAGTATAGAAGCATTCCATTCTCTCTACAACCACGCCAACATCTGTATTTTTGGGATTTTGTAATGTGGGCTAATCTTACTGGAGTTAGATGATATCTTAAAGTGGTTTTGATTTGTACTTCTCTAATGATTAAGGATGATGAGCATTTTTTCATGTATTTGTAGGCCATGTGCCTGTCTTCCTCAGAAAAATTTCTGTTCAATTCTCCTTCCCACATAGGAATGGGGTTGTTCTTTTCTTATTGATCAGTTTGAGTTCTCTGTAGATTCCAGTTATCAGACCTTTGTAGGAAGCATAACCTGAAAAAATCTTCTCCTATTCTGAACGTTGTCTGCTTTACTTATGTGCTCTTGGCTGTGCAAAAACTTTTTAGTTTGATCAGATCCTAATAATGTATTTTTGGTGTTGCTTCAGTTGCTCAGGGGTTCCTCCTCCTAAAATATTCTCCCAGACCAATTTCTTCAAGTGTTTTCCTTGTACTCTCTTGTGGCATTTTTATAGTTTCATGTCTTAAATTTAAATCTTTTATCCACTGAGAATCAATTTTTGTTAATGGTGAAAGGTGGGGGTCCAGTTTCAGTTTTCTACAGGTCACCAGCCAGTTCACCTAGCACATTTATTAAATAGAGAGTATTTCCCCCACTGAATATTTTTGATAGGTTTGTTGAAGATCAAATGATGATAAGTAGCTAGGTTCATTTCTTGGCTCTCTATTCTGTTCCATAAATCTACCTCCCTGTTTTTGTGCTAGTGCCATGCTGTTTTGATCACTATAGATTTATATTATAGTCTGAAGTCTGGTAACAAGATTCCTCCAGCTTTGTTCTTATTCTGAATAATGTATTTGCTATTTGAGGTTTTTTCCAATTCCATATAAAATGTACTATTTTTTCAAGTTCTTTAAAGTGTGACAATTGTGCTTTAATAGGGATTGCATTAAATCTGTAGATTGCTTTGGGTAGTATGCACATTTTTAACAATGTTGATTCTTCCCAGCCATGAGCATGGTATGTTTTTGCATTTGTTAACATCTTCAGCTATTTCTTTTCACAGAGTTTCATAGTTCTTTTTTCTTTTTGGCTGGGGCTGGGTTTGAACCCACCACCTCCAGCATATGGGGCTGGCACCCTACTCCCTTGAGCCACAGGCAGCACCCCATAGTTCTCTTTATAGAGATCTTTCACGTCCTTTGTTAGGTAAATTCCCAGATATTTCATCTTCTTTGGCGCTACTTTAAAAGGAATAGAATCCTTGACTCTTTTTTCAGCTTCACCATTGTTGGCATATATAAAAGCTACTGATTTGTAAGTATTGATTTTGTAACCTGAGATGCTGCTGTATTCCTTGATCACTTCTAAGAGTTTTGAAGTTGAGTCCCTGGGATTTTTCAAGTATAGAAGCATATCATCAGTGAAGAGTGAGAGTTTGATATCCTCTGACCTTGATTGCATTCTCTTGCCTGATTGCAATGGCTAGGACTTCCATTACTATTTTGAATAGCAGTGGAGACAGGAGCATCCTTGCCTCATTCCTGATCTGAGTTCTGGAAATGTTTTCAATGTTTACAATTTTTGTTTTCAATTTTACAACATTCAATATGATATTGTCTGTAGGTTTGCTGTAGCTGGCCTCTATCAGTTTAAGAAATATCCCTTCTATGCCTGTTTTCTTAAGTGTTCTGATCATGAAAGGATGCTGGATATTATGAAAGGCTTTTTCTGTGTCAATTGAGAGAATCATATGGTCTTTGTTTTTTGTTTTATTGATGGGATGTATTATATGTATCAATTTGCATACGTTGAACCAACCCTGTAACCCTGGAATAAAACCAACTTGATCATGATGTATAATTTTTTAAATGTATTGTTGAATTCTGTTTGCCAAGATCTTATTGAATATTTTTCATTGATATTCATTCATTATATTGGTCTATAATTTTCTTCCTTTGTTGAATCTTTTCCTGGTTCAGGGTTCAAAGTATTCCTTCTTTTTCTATGCTTTGGAAAATGTTGTATAATATGGGTACTAATTCTCTTAAAAGGTTTGATAGAATTCGGATGTGAAGCCATCTGGTCCCAGACTTTTCTTTTTTGGGAGATTTCATATTGTTGATGCTATTTCAGCAATTGATATAAATCTATTCAAGATTTATAATTCTTTCTGGTTCAGTCTAGGAAGGTGCATGCTTCCAGGCCTTGGTCCATTTCCTTCAGATTTTCATATTTCTGGGAATAGAGATTTTTATAGTAATCATTGAGGATTTTTGGAATTTCTGAGCTGTCTATTGTTATTTCTCCTTTATAGTTTCTGATAGATGAAGTGAGAGATTTTACTTTTTTATTTCTGGTTAGATTGGACAAAGGTTTATCATAAATCTTTTCAAAAAACCGACTTTTTGTTTCATTGATCTTCTGAATGATTCTTTTGTTTTCAATTTCATTTAGTTTTGCCTTAATTTTTGTTATTTCTTTTCTTCTGCTGGGTTTGGGGTTGGAAAATTCTTCCTTTTATGGTTTCTTGAGATGATCCATTCACTTGTTGGTTTCCTCTCTTTCTCTTTTCTTGATGAAAGCTTCCAAAGCTATAAATTTCCCTCTTAGGACTGCCTTTGCAGTATCTCACAGGTTTTGATAATTCGTGTCTTCATTATCATTTTGTTTAAAAAATTTGGTGTTTTCCTTCTTAATCTCATCATTGACCCAGCTATCATTCAGCCTAAAATTATTTAGTTTCCATGATTTTGTTTGATTATGAAGATTCCCGTTGCTGTTGAGTTCAACGTTTATTCCATAGAGGTCCAAGAAGATAGAAGGAATAATTTCTATACTTTTAAATTTGCTGAGGTTAGATTTATGTCCTAGGATATGATCTATTTTGGAGGATGACCCATGGGCTGATGAGAAGAATGTATATTCAGTTTTATTAGGGTGAAATGTTCTGTAGAGGTCTGTGACGTCCATTTGTTCTAGGGTCAGGTTTAAGTCTAATATTTCTTTGTTTAATTTCTTCTTGGAGGATCTATCTAAAACTGTCAAAGGGGTGTTGAAATCTCCAACTAGTATAGTGCAGGAAGATATCAAGTTGTTTATATCCATTAGGGTCTATTTTATGAACTGAGGAGCATTTTGGTAGAGTGCATAAATGTTAATTATAGAAATCTCATCATATTGGGTGTTTCCCTTGACAAATATGTAGTGACCTTCCTTATCTTTCTTTATCTTTGTTGGTTTAAAGCCAATTGTATCTGGTACTAAAATTGCAACCCCTGCTTTTTACCATTTGCCTATATTATACAAGTCCATCCCTTCACGCTGAGTCCATTTTATTTTTTATTTTTTTTTACATCAATTACATTAGTGCAATCATGGGGTACACTGTGCTGGTTTCATATACAATCTGAAATATTTTCATCAAATTGGTTAGCATAGCCTTCACGGCATTTTCTTCGTTATTGTGTTATGACATTTATATTCTGCATTTAGTAAGTTTCACCTGTACCCTTCTAAGATGCACTGTAGGTATGATCCCACCAAGTACCCTCCCTCTACCCATTCTTCCTCCTCCCCTCTCCTCTCTTGCCCCTTTCCCCATATTCTTGTTCTATAATTGAGTTATAGCCTTCATAGATTAGTTTCCTAGTAGGGCTGAGTACATTGGATACTTTTTCTTCCATTCTTGAGATATTTTGCTAAGAATATGTTCCAGCTCCATCCATGTAAACATGATAGAGATAAAGTCTCCATCTTTCTTTAAGGCTGTATAATATTCCATGGTGTACATATACCACAATTTATTAATCCAGTCATGGGTCGATGGGCCCTTTGGCTTCTTCCATGACTTAGCAATTATGAATTGGGCTGCAAAAAACATTCTGGTACAAATATCTTTGTTATAATGTGATTTTTGATCTTCTGGATATATACCTAGTAGAGGAATTATAGGATCAAATTGCAGATCTATTTTTAGATCTCTAAGTATTCTCTAAACATCTTTCCACAAGGAATGTATTAGTTTGCATTCCCACCAGCAATGTAGAATTGTTCCCTTTCCTCCACATCCATGCCAACATCTCACCCAAAGTCTATTTTTATTCTTTAAGGTAAGGTGAGATCTCGTATATAGCAGATATTCGGTCAGAATTTATGTATCCAGTCAGCTAGTCTATGCCTCTGTAGAGGACAATTTAAAACATTCACATTAATTGAGAGAATTGATAAGCCTGGTTGTGTTTTGGGTGTCATGATTTTTGGATGTCCAGTGGACATTTTTAATCCTTTCACCACTGTGGAAGTTTGGTTTTGTTCAAAAATTTCTAGGTGAGTTTACTTTGGAGGTAGAGCATTGTGCTTGTCGTTGTAGAGGGTGGGTCTGAGAATATCCTGGAAAGTTGGTTTAATTCATGGCAAATTTCTTCAACTTGTCTATGTCATTAAAGTATTTATTTTCTCCATCACAGATGAAATTCAGTTTAGCTCAATACAGGATCCTGGGCTGGAAGTTGTTTTGTTTTAGGAGACTGAAGGTCGATGACCATCTTCTGGCTTGAAATATTTTGGCCGAGAGATCTGCAATCATTCTTATACTTCTCCCTTTGTAGGTGATGCTTTTCTTACGTCTGGCTGCTTGCAGAATTTTCTCCTTTGTCTTAACTTTGGTAAAGTTAATCACAACATGTCTTGGAGATGCTTTAATTTGATTGAGTCTTGCTGGGGTTCTGAAACTGTCTGCTATCTGAAGTTCTTGTATCTCTTGCAATGTTTGGGAAATTCTCCTCCAAAATCTCTTGGAGTAGAGCATCTGTACCTTTAGGACCATCCTCTTCTCTTTCAGGAATTCCTATAAGATGAATGTTTGATCTTTTGGCATAATCTCACAACTCTCTCAGAGAGTGATCATTTTTTGCTCTCCATTTGTCTGCCTCTTTGAGTGTTTGGGAACGTTCAAAAGCTTTGTCTTCAGTTTCAAAGATCCTTTCTTCTGCCTGGTCAACTCTATTACGGAGGGATTCTACTGTATTTTGGAGGTCTCAACTAACTTTTTCAGTTCCTTGAGCTCTGCTATCTCTTTTCTCATTATGTCCATATCTTTGGTGACTTGGGCTTTGAATTCATTAATTTCTTGAGACAGCTTTAGAAGTACTCTTTGGAATTCAATTTCTATCTTTTCTTCCATTCTATTTATCTTATTTGCAATCCATATTTTGAATTCGACTTCTGACATTGCTGCCATTTGTCTATGCATGGCATCTTCAGTTGTATCTCCTTTGTCATTTCTTAGGGGGGGGGTTGATCTATTCTGGTTATTCATGTTGCCAGGGTTCTTCTGTTGGGTCCACACTATGTTTATTTCCCACTGTTTGGTTATTAGAACTGGTAGGGTGAGATTGAATTGGGGTTGCCAGGTGGTAGAGATAGCCTCTTACCAAAGTGCTAGGTTTTGTAACTTTGGCTTATCTCCTACAATCTTAAGAGGCCTTGTTCAGAGTTTTGGCTGGAGACTCTGAGTACCTAGTTGGTGAGATAGTGCAAGCTACCTCTGTTTTGACATAAGCCAACCTCTACCCTACCCTAAGAGGCCACAGTATTATGTTTAAATCTCAACTGTGAAGAGATACAAACAGCTGTGGCATCCCAGTCCCCATCCTTTAGTTCTTTTCTGCTACAGAACTTTGAAGGTTAACCTCAGAATGTCCCCAAGTGGACAGCCTCAGACACAGGTTCCAGTTAAATTGTCTCAGGCAGTGCAAACCCTGCTCAACAGAGAAGGGTTCAAGGGTCTCCAACAGCAAAATTGGAGCCAGGGTTCCACATTCCCACCCACCAGACTCAGTCCACACCGTTGTCCACTTCTCTGCTCACAGGCCCATTTGGAGCCAGGGGCCATGCCCCTGCCTACTGGTCTTAGTCCACACCCAGCTAGCCTCTGACTGTCAGACCAGTTGGAGTCAGGGACCATGTCCCCAACTGCCAGTCTCAGTCCACTGCCTGGCAAGTCTCCGTACATGGCTTTGTTAGCCTCAGGGCACCACACTCCACCCGCGGGTCTCAGTCCTCACCTCGTAAGCCTCTGTTCACCAGTCCCACTGGAGGCAGGGGACCAACGCCTAGCCCTCAGGTCTCGGTTCACACCCAGCAAGCCCCTGCTGGAGGGTTCTGTTGGATTCAGGTGACCATGCTCACAGGTTTCAGTCCATGCCTAGCAAGCCTCTGCTTGCAGGCCTAGCAGGAGCTGGGGACCAGCCCTGTCTGCTGAACTGAGTCCACAGGGCAACCACTCTCCCTCTGTGGGTGCCATTAGAGCCACAGGTTCTGCACCCTGTCCTGCCAGACACAGCCCAAACTGAGGGTCAACACTACCACTGACTGGGCATAGTCATACCCAGGGGACTGCTCCTCCTCCTGCTGAATGTCCTTTTCTTCCCACACCTTTTTTCCCCCCTATTAGTCACAGATTCTATCCTGATGGTTGGCAGTCCACATTATGACCAGGTCTCTCAGGACAAGACCAAACACTCGGTGTTCTGCAAGGGGCAGAACTTCAGACTTCCATGTAAGGGGGAAGGGTAGACTCGGAGTTTGGACTTGTGGGGGAAGATATCTGTTCAATTTTATGCCTGGTGGGGTGATGTCTAGGTTCATAAGGGGGACCTCCCTGGAGAAAGACACCTGGAGTTTAGCAGCTCTCTCCAGGGAGGTAAAATGAGAGGTCTTTTGTTCCCTGCTCACTCACAGATAGCCTGTGGCAGGCATCCTGCTTGGGGGGGGGTCTCCTGTCCTCTAGTAGATAGGCTTTGCACCTGAAATTTGTTTTCTTGAATGTTCTTCCTTGGAGTTACAGTTTGCCGAACTTCTTCCTTGGCTCAGCTCCCTGTCTTTGGTTTCGTAAGGTCCAATTCTGTCCAGTTTTTCGTTCTCTGTTCAGGAGCCTCTGCTGAGGGTTGCTACTAGTCGGCCATCTTCCCAGAAATCCACCGGACACAATTATTAGAGGGACTCTACCTAACAAATGCAATCAGTGTAACCTAATTCTTTGTACTCTCAATGAATCCCAAATCATTTAAATAATTAAAAAAAAAAGAAAAAAATTATTTATGCATAAGAAAGAAATTTTCCCTTATGGTAAGATTTGTCTATTTATTTCTATGAATGCAGCAGAAAAATCAGAGGACAAGGCTCAGGGATCCATGTGTATATACTTTGGTGTAACTATCAATTATTTAACACTTCCTTTATTTTTTTAAATATAAGATTTATATGCAGGCACAAACAATTAGGTTACAATGTTTGCATTTGTTAGGGGAAGTCCCTGTTGTGGTTGTGTGCCACAAAGAGGAGGTCTGCACCATACCCTTACTTAACACTTTATCTCTGGATATGCTAGCTACTTATTACTTCATTTTATCCTTAAACTAAGTTTATAAGATTTTTTATTATTTTCCTCATCCTAAGTTGGAACATGTATGTCACAAATGACTTTGTTAGGAATTTTATTACATAATAGGCTTCTTATTAGGAATTTTAAAATAACAGATGGTATGGCTTTATTGATATCCCTGCAGGAGGAAGTACTAGTCTTCCTGAAACAAAAGAAAACCAACAGAGAAGTGTTTCTATCAAGCAGTCACAGCTGGTTTTCAAAGGCAGTGACCTCTAATGACTTCATCTGAAATAGCTTTTCTGAGTAGAATCAGATCAAAGTTGGGGCCTTTTATGTTCCTTGTGCTTTGGCTGGGTCTGCCATTAGCCTTTCCCTCGGACTGCAGTAAAGCCATGCATTCTTCTTCAAATGGAAGATTAGTACCAGTTACTAGTAGAAAACAAAGAGCCAATTATGAGAACATGAAATTTCTATCAAAGCCAAGTCTAATTTTCACTGAGCCACCACCACCTGACTTGGGCATTGATGTTCTTGCTATGACCTTAAATGAGTCAACTTTGTCACTAGACAGTTTTAATTTTATAGACTAAGTTGTCATCTGAATCACAATTTCAGATAAACTTCATATGATAAATGTGACTTCATTTCTGAGTATTCAGTTAAACATTGGAAGGTTACATATTTTGGATTTAATGAATACAATCTTATGGCCATCACCCTAGCCTAGGCCTTCCTCACTGCAGCTACTTTCTGTATTTTTGCTTCAGTATTTTCCTTCAACCTATCCCATACTTGTCTGTTAATTTTCCTAATATACAATTTTTGTCATGTGTTCCCCCTGCTGAAGAAGCTACAATGATTTATCACCTCCAGTCAGATCAAATTAAAACATTTTCCAATCTTTAAACCCAATAAAACCTTTTATTCTTTGATTTCCTGTAATTTTTTTGTTGTTGTTAAGCAAGCCCAGGAGACTTCTATAGAAGTCTTTGAGATTAAGGGTTTTACATAAGTGATTATTCCCCAGATTGGAAGTTACATGTGTTTTTCTGTTTTTGATGGAAATCTTCAAAATTATATATCTCTATATATTCCTACTTTTTACTTTAAAAATTATTTATATTCATTTAAATGCTACCGGACTATGTTCTTTTTAAATTAAATACTCACCACCACCCTTACCTTCTTCCCAATATGCTCTGGAATTTGAGGGAGAAAGCTTTAGCTAGGAATTGTTTTATGTCAGGTTTTTTGACATAATTTGCATACAGGAAAATTCACTCTTTGTAGCATATAGTTGTAAGAGTGTGAAAATGGTACAGTTGTGTGTTTATCACCACAATAAAAATATAGAGTAATTCTACAACCTGCCAAATTCCCTTGTGTCCCTGGTGGTTAACCTCTCCTCCATTGCTTCTTTTTCACCAACCCTGTAGTTTTGCCTTTTCCAGAATGTTATACAAATGTAATCATACATTATGTAGGTGTTGAAATGTAGCTTCTTTCATTTAGCTAATGCATCCAGGATTCATCCAATTGTTGTATCAGTAGTTTGTTTATTTTTGTTGTTGAGTAATATTCCAGTATATGGAATTTTTTTATATTTCTAATTTTTGACTATTATGAAAAAAGCAGCTGTGAATAATCAAATTTAGGTTTTTACATGACTATAAACTTTCATTTTACCTGAGTAAATATCTAGGAGTGGGATTTCTGGGTCATATGGTAGCATATTATTACTTTTATAAGAAACTGCCGTGCTGTTTTCTAAAGTGGCTGTACCCTTTTGTAGTCCCAGCAGCAATGAATAAGAATTTCAGTTGTTTTGTATCCTCATGAGCATTTTGTAGTGAGAGCTAAAAAATGTTTTTAATTTTAGCTACTCTTACAGGAAATTAGTATCTCATTGTGATTTTAATTTGTATTTCCGTAATGATTATTTTAAATATCTTTTCATGTGCTTATTTTTTTTTTTTTTAGTGAAAGATCTGTTAACATCTTTGCCCATCTTTTTCTAGGGGTGGTGGTGGTGTATTACTTTGGTAGACTGAGTAACAAAATATCCCAGAAGAACAGAAAGAAATTTGTATTTTTACACTTCACACTACAAGTCCAAGGTCAAAGTGTCAGCTGTTTTGGTTTCTTCTGAAGTCTTTCTCCTGGGCTTGTGGATGATCGCCTTTTAGCTCTACCCTCACATGGTGCTCCCTTTGTGTACACACACTCCGGGAGACTCTGTATGTAAATTTTCTCTTCTTATAAAGAGGGAAGTCAGATTGGATTAGGGCCCATCATAAAGGTCTCATTTTAACTTAATTACCTCTCTTAAAGCCTCAAAATATAATCATCTTATGATATCTGGGACCGCCGATGGATACCGAAATGTATGGATGCTCAAGTTCCTTATATAAAATAGCATTATATTTGTTTATAACTGTCAGTCTTAAATAATGAGATTCAGAAAATAGGATTAAGTGCAAATCTTGAGGATAGCCACCTAGGAAACAACAAACAAATGGAGTCAACATTCCAAAGTGGACAAATTAAGGTTTCTCTTTTCCATATGAGACCAGTGTGTACATTATAGTGATCTGATTGGTTAAAGACTACTACGTTCCAAGGAAGATAACTTTATTACTAAAGTTAAAGGTAAAGAGGTGTAAAGATCTGAGAAGATCTTATCCCTGGTACCACTTGCACTTGCTAATTATAGGAAATAAAGGAAGAAGTGGCTGATTGCCACATGATTCAGGCTATATAGCCATATTTGTCTCAAGGCTCAGAATAATCTAAAGTCCCAATAGCTAATTATTTAATTTCATATAACCTATGCACATCCTCCTAGATGCTGTACTTTAAATCGTCTCTACTTATAATACCTAATATAATGTAAATGCTATGTAAATAGATGTTATACTGTATTTAAAAAATTTATTATTTTAAATTGTTATTGTTATTTAAAATTTTTTTTTTGATATGTAGTTTATGGATTCAGTAGATTAGGAACCCACAGATAGGAAGGGTCCCTTCGATGAGTAGTGTAAATTAATAAACCTTTTAAGCTATACAAAAGTACACCTAACTCCTAGACAGGGATGGAAAATGACAGCTAATCACTTCTGCATAATGAAGTAATAGGCTGAACATGGACAGGTAATGTCGAATATTAGTTTCATTCTATGTCATGCTATATTTTTTTCTGTTAACATCAATATTCAATAAGACCCTATTACATATTTTTGTTAGTGGAGTTTGGAGAATATTAGAAGTGGGGTAGAGGATATGCCTGGGATGAGCATGTGTCAAAAGCCTACCTTCTAAAGCAGGTGAGATTAGCGAGGAATTCTGTGAGAAGTAACCCAGGAGGGTGAAGCTCCTGGGAATCCTTGAAAATTCTGGAAGCTATGTGTGATAAGGCCTTGAGACATTTTATCTGGCTATTAAAGGGAAGGGTGACTCCAGAAGGCCTGTAGATTTAGTCTTCTGCAGATTATAGTAGTTAAGTACTTTATCCTATAATCACATTCTTCATTTTATGTATTGTTCATTCATTTTGTCATGTAGCCAACATTTATTTAGTTTGTTGAGCTGTATTATAGGGCTACAATATTGAAAAATGTGTTCATGTTAGTTCGTGAAACTTGATCTAGGAGGAGAGAGAAACATATGAGCAAATAATTCTTGACATTGCAATAATGGAATAAACATGTATAGCTACAGAGTCAGAACAAAGGAGGAATTGGTCAACTTTATTTAAGGAAAGGCTCATGAGTGGTTTTACAGAGGGGCCCTTAAGTTACATTTTGAAAGTGGGTAGGACAGGCTTATAAAGGGGAAAACATAATTCAGTGTATATTGTGATTAACGTGTGTACAAAAGGACAGAGATAGCAAATAGAAGAGCCAATCCAGGAACTATGAATTGTTTAATATGGCTGGAATGTAGGCTTTGAGTATCAAACCTCTCCTAAAAGTTTGTGAGTTCTTTTATGAGAAAATCCATACCACGTACCTTTTGTACATCTGCCACAGTGCCTAGCAACGGTGATTAACTAAATAATCATTTGATCAAGTTATCTGGTGATTTTGGAAAGAATTCTTATTGTGAAGATATAAATTTTGGGTGAGATTGTATTCAATAAAGACAAAGTTTTGCAGCTGGAGAACCAGTGGGCTGGATGACAGGCAAGGAGGGGGACCTCCAACCCCCACCGGAGGCTCCAACAGCCAAAAAGGCCGCACAACTGCCGAGGAGACACCTATGCCTTGGTGTCTCCTTCAGTTTACACTTAGGACTAAACATGGAACCCCCATTTCCTATGCCTAGGTCAGTTTCATGTGAATTTCCTGGGCCTCAATTCCATGAATGGACTGTGTTCGTTCATTCATACATTCATTCACTTTGCCCCAGCGGAAGGGACTGTGTTTGTTCATTGATACATTCGTTCACCTTGCCCCAGTGGAAGGGACTGTGTTCATTCATTTCCTGGCCAAGGAACCCATACACCTATATATATCCTGAGACTAAAAGCCTAAAGGGGGAGATGGGGCAAGACCGGGAGAGAAATGGAGAGAGTTTTATCTCCCCACTTGAGTTCTCTCTCTCTACCAGGAGCTTTAGTGTCTTCTGTATTCTTTTCTGTAAATAAATTCTGTCACACACACACATACACACACACAAAAGGCAGAGTTTTGCTACTTTGTCTTAACAAAGAGTTTTTAGAAGATGAAAGAACAATAGTTTCCATTTTTGGTTTGTATATCTGGTAGCTGATTGTTGTTGTATACTTGTAGCAAACATTCTCATTTTCTTTGTAGAAAAACCCTAGATCAGGGCCTGGCACTTAATAGGTACATAAAAAATATTTTGACTGACTAAAATATTTTCCTCCTCACATAGACAAAAAGCATACAAAATTAAGGCCGAGATTTACACAGTCTCATCTTTCTTTGGCAAGATGTAGGCATGTCTGCAAAAACATCTATTCCTGCTTAAACTTGCATTTTGCCTTTCTTCATGTCCAAACCCTCTTTCTGCATTTTCCTTTTATCCTCAACAAGGATTTGCAACTCTTACTAGGAGAATTTAATTTTTTTTCAGTTGTTGAAGAGTTAAATGGAATTGAATTTTAATGTAACGGGATTTTCAAAGGAGGAATTTGTGTTTGGAAAGGAATTACAAAATCCATAGTTTAGAACTATATATGATAGTCTAGCATTGTTGCTTCAGCAGAAGCTTAGGCCATTGAATTCAAATTTAGCTTAATAATTAATGCTTGCTATGTGAACTTAGTACATCCTTATGTTCAGAGCTTCCAAAAGGATTGAAACCTTTTTGCTTGTTCAGTGGTTTTCAAGCAGGGACAGTTTTACTCTAAAGGGGACATTTGGCAATCTTTAGATATTTGGTTGTTATATTGTGTTGATGAGAGGTAAGTAATGTTGTTGGCATATAGCATGTAGAAGCCAGGATTGCCGAAAATATCCTGTCGTGCAAAAGGTAGCCACTCAAAACAAATATTTATGTGTGAAGACAAAAAGTTTTAACAAAGACTTCTCTTCTGACCCCCAAAAAGTCAATAGTGCTGGGGTTGAGGAATCCCGTGTGACAGTAAGAGATGCTTGGTTTGGCCTATTACTAGCCTACCAAATGGCACTTAGATCCAGGAAAGGCCAGATGGGCCACCAGCCATAGTCTCATTGGGGTGTGTACGGGTTGTGGGGGTGAAGCTTGTCAAATGACACAAGTTCTAGTTTATTGGATAAGGAAACATCACTTGTTTAAGTCAGTCTGTGTGTCTAGACAAGATATAAGTGATCTTTCGGGTACATAATGTGCCTTGGCCTTTAAAAAAAAAAAATCAACTGCACTATGTATTTACCTAAAAGGCTGGATTGACTTTGAGAAGTTGATTAAAAAAACTTTCCTTAAACATGTGTATGTTTCTCAGATAGTAACTTCAGAAAGTATTTATAGCAGGTTCAAAAAGGATTAAATTGATTTTAATTTTAGAGACTGTAATGTGTCCTTCACAAGAGATTCTTGAATTTCTCTTATTTGATATATTTTTGAATGGTCTTAGGATTTAGGAAGAAACTTGAAAATAAGGAGAAAAATTAGGAAATTGGAATGATTTTTGAATATAATGAATAACACTATATGTCTTCTTCTTTTAGTAACTTTCATTCACATGCAATTTTTTATGCAGTGTTTTTTAAAAACTGAAGTTAAGTGACCAGAAAAGATTTCTTTTCTTGATGTTAGAATTTTCAGCTCACAAAATTTTCAGAAAATTAACATTGGTCCCAGATGTAGTCTTCGAATCCTTCCTTCTTTCCCGGCTACCTCTGATAGTAAACAGAAGACATAAGCATCTGACTCTAAGCAGTGAACTTAAGCTTCCTTTTACCCACACAAGTTTGCATTCAAGCAATGGAAGATAGAATAGGAAAAATGGATTGTTTGAGTTAAGCTATCATTTGCTGTTGTGACAAAGAAATCCTTTCATTTCAGCAGAGGATTCATGATTCGTGGTAGTTTTTTCTTCATTCACCTAACAATCCAATGTGTGTGTTTCTGGTTGCTGGGAAGCTTTCTTCTACCTGGTGCTTCAGGATCCAGGAATAAATCAGCTTATTACATTTTGTCGTCTCTGTATCATCTGCCTCTAGCCAGCAGACGGGGAAAAGAGAAACAATCCTTATCAAATTCTTCATAGCCCCAACAGGAAATGGCATATGTCACTTATATTCTCATTCTTTTGGTGAGAACTAATTATAAGGCCTGTACATAGTTGTGGAGGGGCCCGAGTGCCTGGTAGCTACAACTTCTTACCCTGGAAGGGCAGAGTATACTACATACAATTTGTTTAGTTTCTAATTCTCCCTGGTTCTGTATATGTGGTCACATGTCAATGAGGGTGGAACATATATTTACATTATCTTAAAATTTTAAAATTATATTCTCTACTTTTACTCTTTTTTTCAAGAGATGGGATCTCTTGTTGGCCAGGCTGGCTCTATTGATGCTCTTACCTTGGCTTCCTGAGCAGCTGGGACTACAGATGTGCTCCACTGTGCCTAGCTTATATTCCCTACTATATTAGCAAAGCTCAAAATTTTAAAATTTATTTTATTAACATGAATTCTGTATGCATTAACTCACTTGACTCTCAAGATATTTTAATGAGTTAGGTACAAATATTACTCCATTTTATAACAAATTATGGCCTGGAAAATTTAAGAAACTTAGAGTCACATGATCATGACTTATAACCCAGAGAGTCGATCCAAGAGCCCATTTTTTAAAATACATGTTCTTTAAGATATTAGACTAAAAGAGTATTTATAATAGAATGAGTGAAAGTTGTTCCATAAATGGGAATCAGGTAGTTATTTTATCTATAGGGACTGTGTGAAATGATGCATAAATATTTGAATGATATGAAAGTCTGAGAACAAAGTCTAAAAGTAGGGAAAATTGTGAAGGATGTAGATCATCCAAAATTAGGTAGGGCTAATATCATAATATCTCATATTTAAGGCACTTATTGGGTATGGAAAAATGATTGATGATTCTATTAATGTTTGGTTTACCAGGACAGTAATGTCTAGTCAAAAACTTAATTCGGCATAGTCAGGCTACCGAGTTTTAGTGATTAAAGTTGTTTTTTCCCCTCTGAAAGTTTTAAATGTGAAACTTTGTTATTATGAGATTTGGCTTCAATATTTTTCTTATTATTTGTATGTCTTTTGGTTTCCTATCTGCTCCTGCATTATTCCACACTGAAATTAGAGAGCCCCCATTGATTATAACCATATGATAATATGACTAT
Source organism: Arctocebus calabarensis (assembly GCA_963573935.1). Lineage (NCBI taxonomy): Eukaryota > Metazoa > Chordata > Mammalia > Primates > Lorisidae > Arctocebus > Arctocebus calabarensis. The sequence goes on from CAUYON010023151.1 coordinate 15,378, forward strand.
GGTCATATTTGCTTATTAACCTATTTGCTTACAGGTTAAAGTCAGATATTTAAGTTATGGTAACAAACCAGTAGGAAAGAAATACAAGTCAAGGAAGACAAGAAACTATTTGTCATATATAAGAAATTATTTTGTATGTGTCTATTGGTTATTGATAGACAATATTTTGATTTTCAAACATTGATTTTCATGTCAGAATTTGTGATGTTTTTCTACCTTATTCCCCTCTGAACTCATTTTTTTGTCCACCTTTGGAGATAGACAAGCACATATTTTATTATTGCCATCTTCTTTGGCTTTGTTCACACATGAATGTACTGCCAACTTTGAAATCCTCCTAGTGAGAAAATATATCTTAGTTTATGCCTCTACATATCTGATTATCTCACAAGCAATGCCAGCACCAAAAAGTTTCTATAATAAACAATTATAATTAAGTAGAAAGAGAAGAAAAGAAATGATTATGCCAAAATATTCATACTTCTCTATTATATTTGACTGTGTATATAAAGCTATTGCTGGGTTAATCTCACAAAAACCTTGTATTGTTCTCTAATTCTGGTTTATTATTTTGTGGCAAAGCTTTGAGAATGTTTAGATTTTTTAGAACTTTAGAAGGAATCTGGACGTATTTCCCCTATGAGATACCATTAATAAGGCATCACATATAATTAGGAAAAAATAGCCTTGTACAGATGAGAAGAGAAGATGTGTTTTGGCAGAAAAAAATTGTGGGGCATATTAGCATGTCTTTAGATCTATAGAACATTTGATAATTGTGTGCAATTAACTCCAAAGTAAGTCGTATTTCTTTTTTGGAAGAATATGTAGACTTTTAGATGCAAACTGAAATGATAATATAAAAAGTAACTTGACAGGTAGTCAACAAGCCAGGAGACATTCTATAGAGATAAAACCATATAGATGAAAATAATTTACAAATTGAAACAAAAGTATGACTTTGGAAGAAGAAGAATTGTTCTCAGTTGACAAGGAAAGTGGCAGTATCTTTTAATGTGGGGGAAATAAATAACCAAATGCTTGCTTTTCATGTCTTTATTATTAATTTTCTTTCTGTGCAGTATAAAAGTTGTTTTTCACCTTCTCCAGATAAAAAGAATGTTTCATAGACTCTTCTGTGTTTTATTTTCCTCTCATTTGTTTTCCTGATAGGCTGTAGTTCTCTCCCCATGGTGCTGAGTTGACCTTCATGTGAGTTACAACCAAAACTGGGAAAAAGGGCTTACTGTAGTATCAAGGATAATAGTTTTGTGGTATATCTTTCTTCAAAGGCTACAGATCCTTTTTGAAATTTGCTATTTACTTGAAACCTCTATTATATGTTTGTTTTGGATGTTTTCCTTTTAACAATAGGCATAATAAATTGATAAAACTTCACTAGGAAAATTGGTTCTAGCTTCATTGTTTCCCTCCCCTTTATTTTCCTGTTCTCATCTATAATTTAGAATATACAAACTCTATTGCTATGAAATACTTGAGGAGTACATCTTTGAAACTATCATTCTATGAGCATTATAGGTGGTATTTGGAGTTGCGCAATGAAAGAAGAAAGCAGTTATGTTGTTAGACTGGAGAAGGAGAGTAACCGATAACTACTTTAAAAAAAATAAAATTCTATGTAAAGAAAGGATCTAAATAGAATGCAACATTTTTCAAATATCAAAAGTTACTCTTTATAATGACACCACATGCACAGGCTTTATTATTTAAAATGATGCAAATGTCACTGAAGTTTTCTAGCTTGAAACTAAATGCTTCCATGATACCTGACAAAAGCAATACTCAATTACTCATCTATGGTTATAAGTGACAGCAAAAACACAGGCAATTGCATTCATAAAATGTTAAAAGTCTATTAGCCATTTATTAAAGTTTCTTCCCCATCAACCTTCCCCCCACCCCTGTGAAGCTTCTAAGGAAGAACAATATTGAATGTTTTGCATTGTATTTTTTATTTTCTTCCCTGCACTTTTGATGGGGATGATAAGAAATGGTCTATGGTGGGAAGTGGGTAGGGCTGTGGCTCTCCCACCTGTGGCTCAGTGAGTAGGGCTCTGGCCCCATATACCAGAGGTGGCAGGTTCAAACCTGGCCCTGGCCAAAAACTGCAAAAAAAAAAAAATCCTTAATAATCTTTCTGTATGGTTTTCTGTTGGGGACAAAGTGTGCTTTTTCTTCACAGGATTATTTCAAACCCATTTATGTTAAAAGGCCCCTAAATTGCTCAACGTCACTTATGGCAAAGAGGCATACATGGATATCCTTTTGTCATTTAGCTTTCTTTAATGAAATGTATATTCAGTGTATGTAAAAAGTAGCCCCCAAAAGTATGCTGAGCTCTCCAAAGAGGCCTGAGAGTCAGCCTGTACTTTCTTTTTTTTTTTTTTTTTTCAGATTACTATGAAGGTACAAATGTTTATGTTCTTTTCAAGAGATATATACTCTGTCTGCTGTTTCAATAAAATAACACCAGCAGCAGTACCATCACCAACACAAATTGCATGGGTAAATAGTATGTGACAAGGGCCACAGGAGTGATATGAATAATAACTTTTATTTGCAATTTCAAAGGAAACATAATTGCTGCAGACTAGAAGGTCAAGAAAATTTTTATTTGGGAGTTAATATATTTGTTTTCTGGACCTAGAAGAATACAAAAAATTTGAATTGGTGAAGAAGATAGGGTAGGGAAAGGCTTCTCTGATGGGAAAAAAAATTAGGATAAGAATTATGAAAGCAGTGTCCAAGAGTAAGAATGAATAGATTAGTTAATAGATGATTTATGTAAATAAGAAGATACAAAATGGGAAGATCAGTTGGAACCAGATTATAGAATATTTCAAATAAAATGATTGAGTTTCAATATTTTATTATGGATAATAGACATGCTCAAAGGATTTTGAGCAGGAAAGTGGCCTACATGACATAGTATTTTAGAAAGATTCATCTGTTCGTGATGTGGATGAACTCAGGCAGAGGGGATTTGAGGGTTAATGGAAGCATAATTGAGGCCTGAGAAGAGATAGAAAGAGGTAGGGTGGGAGGGCAGGACTAAGAAAGGCTTCCTTTTGAAGATGTTTTTATGCCTGGGCTAAATCTAAGTAACAAAGTTTGAGCCATTTTCAAGATTTATAAGCCACATATACTTTTGTACCTAGGCCAAGAATTGTCAATCCACAGCTTGCGGGCTGAGTCTAGACTACTTAGTATCTGTTTTTGTAAATAAAGTGTTATTGGAACACAGACATGCTCATGTATTGTCTTTGACTGATTTTGCCCTTTGATGCAGATTTGAGTATTTTTCAAGAGTGACCACATGGCCCATAAAGCCTAGAGAAAGCTTACCAACCTGTAGTCTGAATTATTAGGTAATTCAAGATAAATCAATTGAATAAACCCTATTTCTAGTTGTAGATGCTGTTATGTAGAGATGGGTTCTAGGAAAACCAGATCTGTTATGTTTCAGATGAAACTGAACACAATTCTTGAAGTGAATGTGTGTCACTCTCTTCTTCATGACTAAAGTCATGAATTCCTTTTATCGTGTATTTGTATCATTTACATTCAGCTTCTTTTTGAGGTGATAACCCAAGTTGGTGAGGTCAGTTTTCTTAGGCAGCCTTTAGGGTAGATGGTTTAGGCTTTAAGCAAATATGATCACAGGCAAATTTGGGTTTCTTTTGCCAAGAAAATTGACAGTCATTTCTCCCACTTAGTTGATGCTTCATGATAATGGTAAAAACAAAAGGCTAAGGTTCACTGAGTGTTTGAAATATATTGGATTCTGTTCAGATTGCTTTGCTTATAATTCTCACAGACATACTATTTTGTAAGTTTAAAAATTATATTCATTTAATGGAAAAGTATACTGTGTATTAAGGATATCATATATCAAGCTCTAGGCTGACAGGTGGTAATTGCCAGAATTAGTATCTGAATACAGATATAGAAAAAATTTCACCATTTCAGAGCACTGTCTCGTCTCTTCCCATTGTTATGAAGGTGCTTTAATTCATCCACAATAAATTGGTCCAGGATTGTGTACCACAGCCAGATTCAAATGGAGACAGTCAGAATCTCACTCTGGGATTTTGTTTCAGAGACCAAAATTTCTGCTTCATACTGGCCCCTCTTGCAGGGAGGAAGTATGCAAATGTGCGGTGCCATTTTCCTTCTGTTCCTGTTTAATTTTGTGCCCTCAAATACATGAAAAATACTTGTAAATTCAGATCACTGTGAGAGTACCTAATAAACAAACAAAGGTGGTAAATGGTTTGGACTGTACTTTATTAATTACCTGGATGTTGAGCAGAAACCCTAACTTGCAGCACTTCCTGCTGAAGAGGTGAAGGCATCTCTCAGAGAAGGCATCTCTCAGAGTTCAGTGCAGGAAAGTGCAACCGCTCAAGCCAACTGAGAATTTGGTGCTCTCAACACCTGTTACAATGGCTGGGCAAGTGGAGGCCATAGGGATATCATGAAACTAAGATCCAGAGCTGGGATCTAGAGGTCAGGAAGCTGCTACCACCACTGTGTTATTATGGCTTCCTTTCATACCCACCTAACTGGTGACTACAAATACAATGAGGAATTTGGCTTCTGGAAAAACCACTTTCCACTCTTTCTTGTTAGTCACCAAACAACGAGAAGATGGCTTTCTCTTTTTTGGATCTCTCAAGAATGTACTTCATTGGCAGAATCGGTTTGCATATTGCATATCCTACTTGACTGGTAATCAGAGAACTATATAGTTTTTAGCTTTCTAGTTCCTGTGATTAGGGTGGATACAAAAAAGATGGATGCCAAGTCCCAAAAGACTGTATCATTCAGGGTCAAACCGCAGTAGTGGTCAAAGTAGCCTGGATGTATTTTACGTATTCCTCAAATCTGTAACAGAGATTGACCTCATTGCTCTTTTCTGTTGTTTCCCTAGGGCTGTGGTGTCTTCAATCTGAACTAAATATGATTTCTCTTCATTTACTAAGGAAGTCATGCAATTGTTGCACTGTATTTTGGAAAGCTGTAGTTGAAAACAGCGTCATTTCTTTTCTGGAGGCTGATCAATGGCTGCCTATCTGTTAATTCATATTTCTTATGTGAAAAAATAATGAATGGTTAGTGGGAGCTTCTTTTGTTGGTAGTGACCATCTCCTAACTCATCCTGTTTCTTGTGTTGATATGTATAATGTTTTAAGACAGAAAAATCCAACAATATGAATATTAGATTAGTGGTATAAAGACAAGAGGGTTATAGAATAGGCAAGACTTGCATAAAATAGAGCTCAAAGATGAATAGAAAAGGGAAACAAATAGTTTTATGATTTCTTTGTTGAAATTTTGAAGTAATCAAGTAGTCTTCAGGGCCTATTTTGTGGTCATTTTGTGTAATACTTTTTGCTTCTCTGTTTATTCCCTTTTGGTGATTTAGAAAACTGCAAATAGTGAGATGGTGCTAACTGTGGTTATATAAGTAAATGTCAAATTGAAAAATGTAGATTATATATACCATATCAACAACTTTCCATTTTTTTATATTTTCATTTTTCCATTTTTTATTTACCTTACCTGTGGGTTTTTTTTATGTTACAAAAAAACTAACTTTAAGATTTATTTTTGTAACTTTTTTAAACAGAAAACAGCACACTCCTTGGGGAAAAGGTGAGGGATTGAGAAGACAGGCCCTGGGTCAAAATTATTAGGACAACACCTGGAGTTGATAGGCCTGCCTAGGAGAGACATGCAGACACTGCCACACTGCACAGGGGACAGCTACTGTGTGAGGCTCAGCAGACCAGTCCACCCACCTCGCAAGGTGCTATAGATCCAAGTCATAAAAATCTTCCAGCTCATCATGAAACAAGTCCCACTCATCTTCAGAGTCTGCCAGTTCATCGTCCCCACCTGCAGCCAAAAGCAAAAGCAACATCTCACCCAGCTCAAAGGTGACAACCTCTTCTTCATCGTTGTCAAAGGGACTGCTGTTCTCTCTTTCTTCAATGAGCTCCCAGAAGTGATTCCTTTGTTGGGCCAGGTATCTGCTTGATGTTCCCACTTTCTGTTTCTGTGTCTCCTCTCTAAGGCCATCAGGATCCGCATGCTTGTAAAAACAGTTCCCTCCAAATGGGCAGCTCCCACGTCCTTCATCCAAATACCTGCACGCCTTGTTGCTCGTTGCCTCCTTGTATTTCTGAATGAGTTTCTGCTTCTCTTCTTCCTTCTCCACCCAGTACTCACACGGAATGACCAGGTTAGATGTGATCCGGCAGTCAGGCAGGACTTTCTGATCTTGCCCTCAAATTGCTTAGCACTCCTCCACTTGCGAATGCACTTGAGACAGTAGGTGTGGCCGAAGTTAGAGAGGATCCCGAGGCGGCGCTCTCTGGGGTTGGCTTTCTCATACACCACCTCCAATCAGAGCCCACACACCATGTCCTTGCTGCGCTGCACAGCAAACGAGAGCTCCAGGTCTTTCTCATGAGCCGCAATGCAAGACTTTTTCTGTTGCCATCTCTGGGCAGCATCCATTGGATGTAGGACCTGCAGCCCGCACGTATCACACGAGTCCCCATGGAGATACAGTTTTCCGCATATCTGCACTCTCCCACAGCAGCACAGGGGCAAAGCTGTTGCTTTGTTTCCACGCTCTTTGCTCTTTCTCTGACTTTCCTTTGTTACTGAGCCCTGCAGGGGTGCTTCAGCGCAGGAAGGCGCAGTCCGGCCACGGTAGGGTCGTCCAGGAACAAACTCAGGAGCATTCACCCTATCCTCTGGACCTGCTCCTACACTTCCAAAGTTTAAATTTCTGGACTCAGCTTCACCGGCATTCCTTTCAACAAGTGGTCCGACGCTGAAGAGAGACTTGAGGAAGCAGCAGCAGATGACTTTGCAGTTAGCTCTGCAGCTGTTGCTTCTTCCTGTTTCAATGGCTTGCTGTGTTCGTATCTGCTGCGGTCTCCATAAATCCAGCACCCTCGCTGATAATACCTGCACGCTACACCATATGGCCTGTCAGAGAGGTCATTAGAGAAGCGACAGTTATCTCCTTCTTTACAACCCCCATGCATAAAATACCTGCAGGTGACCTGGTTAGTCCAGCTGCTGGCGCCTCCTCCTCCCGCCCCTGGGGACTGGGCGGCCTGTGGGGACAGGGGTGGGGAGGCCGCTGAGGCTCCTGCTCCTGACGTTGGGGCTGTTGTTCTGGGAGCCACAGCCTCTGCCAGTACTGTTTATCCCACCATCTGTGGTTCTTTTTTATAGACTAAGCTAAGTAGGTCAGGAGTGGTAGGTCTGGGGGACATTACTGATAGGGGGATTGGACAGATATTTGAGATATCTTTCTAAGATCTTGGGGTATAATTTTTATGGTCAGTGATTCTCAAAATGTCCTACCCTGAACACTTACTGAAAAAGAGAAATAACCTAATATATCAATGTCCTCTTGGGACATTTCTTTCTATACTATGTTCATTCTATTCTACCAAGCCAAATGTTCAGAAAAATGCTTGTTCCTAGACTGCGAATTGCTGTTCTTGGAAGAATTTACCTCTTCTCCCAGTAATTTTTAGTGAGACAGAATGCCTGACAATTTTCAGTATCCATGTAGTATAGATTCTGGAAATTCAGCGTGTTTAATCTAAATTACTCACTGATCTTGCTTTCAATGCCAGTTTCACACATCACCAACTCACAAATCATATGAAATACAATAGAAGTGGATATTCACATGACAGAACATTATTACCTTAGTAATTTACTGTACAGTATTGGGAGATTTTGAGTTGTCTTTCCTCAGAGATCTTCTAACCTGGACATAATGTATTTTAATTTATCTTTGTTCTCTTTTTGGTTAGTATCTTCTGCCATGATTAATATTACCTCCATAATGAAATTTGTAGTGGAAACATAAATGGTCTTTTATTAAAAAAATTTTTTTCTACTCCCTGTAATTGAAAAGAATGCCAAAAGAGTCTCAGGATCCTTGATAGCAAAATAAATAAGTGAAAAAAAAATCATAAAACACATTACTATCATGGAAAGAAAAGTAATATAATGAAAAAGCAAGTAACCTACTTTATGCTGTTTCTCTTTGAAATAATAAATTATGCATCTCAAAAATTTCTAAAATAGTTTTCAGCAATATCTCTCTGAAATAGAAAAGGTGGATTATCAACTACTGAAAATTTCTTGGGTAAAGTTAAACAATGTGTACCATCATACACTTGACATATTATCAGTATTAGTCGATTATACAATCCCCTACCTGGGACTACGTCTGGGAAGTAACATCAACTCATTCGAATTCCTGTCTAATCAGTGGACCTCTGTCCAGTAGTTAAAAAACTCGAATTCATCAATTGGAATAAAAACAAATCTGTAGGAAAATGCTGTCTTCATTCTTTGCCTTTCATGTAGGCAAAGTTAGGTGTATAAACAAATGTTGAATAAGTAAAGTTTTTAAAGAATATTGGTATGAAGGAATACCAGGTCACTAGCCTTCCTGGAGCACTTAAATGCCTTGATCTTACTCTTGGGGCGAAATCAAGGAGTTATGAAAATGTGAAGGACAAAGAAGAATTTATGTAATATGGTAAGCATGTGGGAATAGGTAAAGTGAGTCATAAAAATGAAAGTTGATATACAGTATTTTAAGAGAGAGAAGGAATATGAGACTTTGGAACATGCTTGGGTGAATGTCGATTCTTCAGGTTCAGAGATGGAGGTACATGAAGTAGGGTTAAATTGTTGTAAGGTGTCGGGGCCCCTATGGCCTGGTCTCAGTCGTCACAGGCAGGAACCAGGAGTGACACGGATTTGAAGTCCAAGCTTGCGGGAGGCAGACTAACCTTAGTTGTAGGGCCCGAGCCCCCTCCGCAACGGCTATTAATTAAAGTTATACATAACAGGTGTGGAGAGTTAAGGTGATTGACATAAACAGGTGTGGAGAGTTCAGGTAATTACATATGAGGGCTGCCTGCATAAGGATTGCCACGTGCTCTCCTCATGTGTTCTTTCCCCACAACCCTCATGAAGAACTACTAAGCATCGATATTTAACACATGCTTACTAGTGAGTGACCGACCTTATCTCATTCCGGAACACTGAGTTACTTGGGGGATTGCCCCCAAGTCAGGAAACATCTCTAGGCTTGTCAGGAGACTGTCCTGTTCTCAGCATTTCCTTTTAATGTGATAAGAATCAGTAACTGTCCTTTACAAGCATGGTGTCCAGTCCTCTACAGTAAGGTAAAGAAAAAGTTAAGACATTTAATATTTTCGAAGAGATAAAAAGATAATATTAAGGTATATGTCAAAGGAGTAACTTACATGGTAATTTTTACAAGTGAAGAAGACATTTTGCTTTTGCTCCTAGAACATGATCCTTGTACAGTTTATGATACAGTTTATGATATGAAAGAGTGAAACTACCCTTCTGGATATGTCACTGCCAGTCATGAATTCTAAATCTTATTCAATTCCAGTAGAAGTGTTACTATGCAGGAGAGAAAATAGAGAAGACTTTTAAAACATTCATCAAAGAAAAAATGTAGTGCCTTAATTTGAAAAGATGAAAGTATCCTATTTGAAAGAGAAGCTTAAATTGATTTTCATATATTCACTTTCCTGAAAAAGATCCTAATAGCACCTGGACACGTGGGCAGAAAGGAGACATTGATATTATCCCACCCATTTCCTCCGCCAATGCCTGAGGTACAAATACTATGTGAAGACATTGGTGTGGGACCTGCATGCTCTGCCAGTTTTTGATTACAGGGCATTCCCCATATGTCATCATCATTTCCTCCAGGCTCATACTAATTGGAGGAGAAGACTGTTATTTTGATGAAAGTGTTGAGTGTGTGAGTGACAGTGAGTTTCGAGTGTACCATCGTTGTAGGTGTATACTGAATGTGGAATATCGAAGTAGTGATCAATATTCACACATTCAATTATGGTGTCTTCTCTTACAAATTTGTTCTATTCTGGGCCTCATCTCCTTAAAACTGCCATTTAATGCTATTGTCATGGTGTGTTTCCCTTCTTTTAGCACCAATGCTAGGGCATTGGAGAATAAGTATTCTTTGAGGAAGTACAATGAGAAATAAACCATGTTCTTAGGGATGAAGAAGGAATGTGGTCTTTAATAGGAGTAGTGGCAGAGTGTTCCCAGAGGCTTCCCTTTCTAAGGGAAATCCATTCCTAGGGAGCAATGGATTTCCCTTAGAAATGGTGGTATAGCACAAGAAGCCCCACATTTATAAACAGATTAAGCTTGGTGGTCCAGTGTTGCTTCTGCAGATCCCAATGGAACTTGCACAGGTATTCACAGTAGTCATAACCCCCTAACTATTCTCTTCTACAAAAAGACTCCTATCCTCTACTTCCTTGAGATTCATCACTATTAGAACCTTCTTTTTTACTTCCAGAAATTTTACATTGGAATCTCAATTCCTGTAGTCAGAAAAGTGCTTGCTTTTGTCTCTGAATCCTGTAGGCAGCATAGAATAAGCCTAAGCAAGGTACAAGTATTCTTGTACTAGCTAGGTTGCCTACTAATAATAGATCTTGGGTGAGCTACTCTTAGTTCTGCTCTTATATCTCTTCCAGTTCTAATACTATGATTCTTGACAGTATAGCAGCTCTCCTGGAGTTGATACAGCTGGTCAATTGGGTCATCCAAGAAGATGTCAACATAGTATCAGACATGAAAGAGATTTATTAGGGAAAAAGCCTTGATGGTAAATAGGGGAGGGAACCTAGGGAGATTGGGGAAGCTGTTATTAATTGTACTCATATATCAATTACTTTACATACATTATTGCACACAATTCTCACAACTACATGTGATGATGTGGTAGCAGAATAATGATCTCCCCCAAATGTCCATGTCGTAATTCTGTAACTTATAAATAAATATGTCATGTTACATGGCAAAAGGGAATTAAGGTTGCAAACCAGAGATTATCCTGGATTATCTGGGTGGGCCCAATATAATCACAGCATCCCTAAAAGGGGAAGAAAGAGGCAGAAGAGAAAGATGACAGCAAGAGGAGGAGATGGCCTAACATTGCTGGCTTTGAAGATAAAGGAATAGAATCATGATCCAAAGATGTGGGGGGTCTCCAGAAGTAGAAAAGGCAAGGGAACACCCTTCCTTAAACATTCTGCCTCCAAAACTATGCAACTCAGTTGACACTTTGCTTTTAGCCCGCTGAGTCTCATTTAGGATTTCTTACGTCCTGGTGTAAGACTTACTTGCCTGTCTTAGCAGATGGTTCTCTGTGCATTTTTCTTTTTCTTTCCCTCTCTCTTTTCTTTTTGTTATCTGAAGCATCTTCAGCTCTTTCTTTGGCTCCAGCAGGAGATCTTTGTCCATGCCTTTCCGTCTATGGGCCTTGGAAATGTCCCAGCTATTATAGTTCATGACATCTCCATTGCTACTGAAAGTGAGGGGGGAAAATCCTGATCACAGGCCATTACTTATATTAGCAGCCCTTCTTTTCTATCTGTTACAAATCTCGTTTTCCACCTCTATCTAGTCTCTGAAACACCTAAACTAGCTGGTTCTAGGTTCTTATTTTCTGTTCTCTTTAGAAAACATAAGGTGGAGTCTGGATAGGGAATAAATAATTCAGGATAAACCTTTTTTGGGAGTGGTGGGGTGCTTTCTGCTATAGTTGGCTTACCATTTTCATGGCATGAAAAATAAAGTCCACAATTCAGTAGCCACCATGGTTACATTCCTTTTAACATCTTTATTTTATGGGTTAAAAATAAATACTTTTCCCTCTTTGCTATACTGTGCGTTTAAGTATTCTTTTGTAAGAATGTTGTCATTGAGAACATGTACTATGAATTATACATAACAGATAGGATAGCAGTTTAAAACACAATTTTTTTTCTTTTTTTTTTTTGCAGTTTTTGGCTGGGACTGGGTTTGAACCCGCCACCTCTGATTTATGGGGCCGATGCCCTACTCCTTGAGCCACAGGCACCACCCTTAAAACACAATTTGATCATACACTGTGGCCTGCCAGTATTTACAGCTGATTAGTTGATTAGACTACATTGTTGACCACTCTTCTGACATTCATATAGAGAAAGTGTATTACCATTTGGACACTAAAGGGTGGTTTTGGCCTTGTCTCTTGAGCAAAAAATTGGATGGTTCAAATAAATCAGCTTAGTTCTTTTTGTTTTATGAGCTGTACAGCAGTTGAAGCCCAGGTTTAATGACTTATTTCACTCATTTCCCATAAGTCTTTCCTGGAAACCCAAGATACTCAGAGTTATGATGGGTTATCAGACAAAGGGAGGACAAGGTTCATTATTCCAGAAATATGACTACCCAAAGGAAGGCACAACAGTTGAGGATTTAACTGTTTTGATGGTTGCTTTGTACTAAATGAGCTAACATATGCTTCAGGTCTTGTTGCAAATGAAAAATTGTTCTTCAGTGAGAAGGAGCTGCTAATGTAAGAAGGAGCCTCTTCATTTTCCTTGGAGTGTTTTATCTTCCTGTATTATTACACTCATTTGTTTGGTCATTTTTATAACACCTGGATTAGTTTGGGATATAATTCTTCTTTCCTGATTTTGATCTGTGGTTTGATTTTATTATAGAATAGGTTTATGAAATTATGCATGACTTGATTTTTAAAATAAACCCTTAATTTTAGATAAGTGGTAGATTTATAGAAAAGTTATAAGAAATACTACAGAGTTCTTGCATTCCTTTCTTCCAGTTTCTCCTATTGTAACATCTTACATTCCTGTGATGCATTTGTCAAAACTAAGAAATCGACATTGACACATTCATATCAACTGAACTTCAAATTTTACTCAGATTTCCATACTTTTTCCTTTAATGTTCTTTTTCTATCCCAGGACCCAATCTGGAATACCACATTACACTTAATCATCATGTCTTCTTGGTCTCCTCTGCTCTATGACAGTCTTTCAGGCTTTTCTTATTTATTGTGACCTTGACCCTTGATAGTTTTCATGAGTACTAGTCAGGCATTTTTCAGAATATCCCTTAACTAATATCTGTCTGCTGTTTTTCTCAAGGTTACTCTGGGCTTTGGGTATTGGTAAGGAATACCACAGAGGTAAATTGCCATTCTCATTATATCATAGAAAGGGTACATCCTGTCAACATGAGTTATCACTGATAATATTAACCTTGATTACTGACCAAGGTAGTATTTGCCAGATTTTTGCACAGTGAAATTACTTCCTCACCCTTCCCCCTCACTTCGTCTCTAGTGCAACCCTTATGGAAGGTGGGGAGATTTAACCTCCTTCTCCTGAGGAGTATCTGTAAATTAGTTGCAATTCTTCTGAATCCAACTAATGGAGGAATTCTTCTTTTCTCTCCATTTGTTTATCAGGGCTAGATTTTGATTTCTTCCACAATTATATTTTTTTCCTTCTTTAATACAGTGAGGTAGAAAAAAAAATATCAGGTGTGCATATAAAAAAACTGCCATATTTCATTGTATCCAAGATGCTGTCACTTGGAAGACATCTCCTAATTTGAGAAATGTAAACATGGGAGGAAATGTGTATGTTAAAATTGAAGCCATGAAATGTAAGAGAAAGTACAATCTAATTATCTGGAGGACAGTTTCACAAATTTCTTTAGAAGTGACATTTTAAATTAACTTTATGGTGAAGAAATTCTTTGTCACATCTTGGTTGTAGTAATTTAAGATAATTTTTGTTCTGTTTCATAAGATTGGAAACATCATACAAATTAAATCACCTTGAAATTCCTTACATGCACAATGGAATAAAGTAGATTTTAGGGTTATATCCTTATTTTATAATTCTCTAAACTGTATTTTACACAAAGTTGATTGGGTTATAGTCTATTTATGAGATTAGAATGGTACAAAAGGTTTTGTCTTTTCAATGTAAATTATGCACCATTCTCAGTTATTCTACTTTCCTTAATACCTTTCTACTTTCTTTTGTTTGGCTCATTTTCTTATATACATTGATTCCATTTGTAGAGATTCATGGAATCATAAAATGTTAAAATTGAACATCTTTAGAAATGATCTAATTCACTCCCCATTTAATAAGGCACATGAGAGACTTGGCACTGGGTATCGTCTGTCAAGAACAAAGTGAGATTGCAATGCAGGACTTTTGATAGGAGGCCAACATTTTCCCCAGACTGCACAACATTTTTATTTGACTTGGAAATTTCACTGAGTAAGTACCCTATTGTTTTGAAGTAGATTTTTTTCATGTGGGGAAAGTTAGAGTGCGTTAGCTTTTTCTCTTTTACTTTGGCCTAAGCTTTCAAATAAAGCCAGAAAAATGTATCCCTTTTAACGTATTTTCAGTGTTTTTTTATCACCATGAAAGAAACAGGATCGGTTGTAAATTGAATTTATTTATATATGAATGCTTAAATAGTCAAGAGAATTCTGATCTATATCCTATCTATTGTAGCTGTCAGTACATTTTTCTAAGTCTCTTGGATCAAGTCTAAAAAATATTGTATTATTAATGCACCCTAAAATTAAAAGAGAGGCAGCCTGAAAGGGTTTGAGAATCTTGAGAGAATCCATTTACCTCTAATGCAGTGATTCTGCCTGATAAGGAAAGAGGCAACATTTTCCTCTCTGTAGATTTCATATGATGTTATCACATATGCACTGTATATTTTATTTATATTGTTCGCATACAGAGGAAATTCTTATTCTGTATATATGTGGCTCTAGGGAAATAAAAAGTAAAGTGAGTAAAAATAGCAGTGTCTCCTAGTTTAGAGCATGCATACAGTTTTGATGGTTTCTATCCATGTTGTCAAGAAACAGTACCATATTGTTCCAGGACTGATCACTTTTGTACTTAGGAAATTGGACTTAAATATTCAAATTCCAAATTAACAAGAAAAAAATTCACATAATACTATTTACAAGCTTGTTTTGACAACCATGGCACATTTATCATAACAAACCTTGGAGTCTTTCAAATTGTTTTTTCCTCTTCTCTTATCTGCACATTTTTGGTTACAGTAGACTGTTCTGAATTCATTAATGAAGTGTGGCTCTGAAGTAGTTGCCTTGTTTTCCTTTCCAAATGGAAGCATCACTCAATTTGACTAAATTGGAATTTAGGAAGGTAAAGTTTGTTTTCTATGCTGGAAATACCTTGCAGTGTCCTTGTTGATCTATAGCTGACTAATGTTTTACTGTGCATTTGCAACAGTCCCAGCAAGGGCAAAATCAAAGTTAAACCTTGAAAAGTTTCTCACAAACTGAGTACTCATTCTTTTGGAAATGATATGGTCCAGTTGAACACTTGGCAGCATTTTCTCTAATGCATTCAAGGGCTTCTGTGTGTCTTCTTAATACAATTCTTTATACTACCTTTATTTTTCCAGGCCTTATCAGCTGGGTGTACATAGTTGTTATCATGACAAAAATGTCTTTGTACAGTTCTTACAGAACTGTGGGACTTTCACCTATCTTTCACATATGTTTGTGAGTTTAGCACTGACCACAGAACAACTATTTTCTCTCTAGCTGGTAACTGGCTGTGCGGCCCTAGCTCCTAGGCTGATGAACAGTGTCAGCAGCTAGTCCAGTGTCGGAATTTCAGTGCTTCTGTATCACTGGCTGTCTCCCTTTCTGTTTGGTAACATGTCCTGACTCCTGACTCTTCCTTGAGTTAAATGTCAAGGTAATACACTGCCAGCTACACGTTGAAGCGTGGCCAACATTACCCACTTCTACTTGTGCCAAGTTTTGTTCACTAGTTCTTTTTAAAGATTTCACTGATTGGATTATATAATTTTTACTTGCCATTTTATTGCAGTCCCTCTGTCCCCAAGGCTTCAGCTGAGCCTGAGGGCAATCTGAACAACAGGTTACTGTGCTATTGCAAAATCACTCTTCAACTGCAATCTATTATCTGTGGATCAGACGTATGCTCCCAACTATCTCTTTCTTCAAGGTGAGTTCCTTTAAGCAAACAGAACCCACGTATTTCACAGCATGCACTAATACCTTTGAAAATCTTTGCAACTGTAAGCGCTCTTATTTTTGTAGGCTTTAGTCACCTCATAGCAAATGTATTAAAATGTACTCAAAAAATTCAACTCAACATGAAATACAGTTTTCAATATGGAAAAATTTGGAAGTATTTTCTCAATGTACTTTGAAATCAACATTCTTATGAATAACAGTTATTTTATTAATGTGTGGCTCTGATTGAATTAAATGTTAAATATCTTTGGGAATTCTTTTGTAGTAAGATAATCTAATGTACAAACAAAATGATTTACTTATAATTTAAAGTTAAGTGAGCCTCATAACACATTTGGGGCCATCATTCATTTTTATTTTATAAATCTCTTTCCTTTTTTGTAATTTTCTTTGTAGATTTTGATATCAATAATAGTTTTTCACAGGGTTTTGCAAAGATTATCTGCCCCCAAAACTCTAGTTGTAGTTCCTAGTAGATTAGCAGCACCCTGGAGTTCATAGTTGCTTTGGATACTTTAAATTGAAGTGTTACTGAGAGGATCTTTCTGTCCTTCTTTTCCTTTTCCCCTGCCTTCCATCTTTCCTTACTTCCTAGCCCTAACTATGTGTTTGCATTATTATAATATAGATCATTGTACACTGTGTATGTGATTTCTTCACCAGTTTGGATATTGTATATGAAAATAAAAGTGATGAAGAGTAAAATATAGATAAGCCTTTGTGAAGCAGCTCTGAATGCGTAAAATATACAGGGGGAATGGAGATTTCATCTAGTTTTCTAACCATTCCATAGGCAGGGCATAGCAAAGTGGGAATGTGAGAGTGTGTGCGAGTCAGAACTGAGGAAACAGCAATAAAATATCAGATTCCATTTGAAAAGCAAGAGCAGAGTTGAAGAACAGAATAGAGGCTAATTATTGGCCAACAGGGAGCATCATAGCCAGAGCTCAGGGAACTGGATAGAAGAAGCAGAGTTCAGGATAAGAGCCAGAACCTGCTCCAGGGTGTCTTTTTGATAGATGTATTTCCTTTTTCATGAATTGTCTGGTTTTGACCTTTACTCATTTATCTTTTGGGATTTTAGTGTTTTTATTATCTGCTTGTTTGATCTCTTTATGTAGTCAATATATTAAACTAGATCTGTCATATTTACAGTAAAAACTTTTTTCAAAATTGCTTTCTACTTTGAGTTTATAATGTCAGATCTTTCTTTTCCTTTTTATTTATTTTTATAGTTTGTATTTTAGTCTATTTTCTGCTGCCATAAGAATACCATAGACTGGATTTAGAAAGAAAAGAGATTTATGTGGCTTGTGATTCTGGGGCTGAGAAGTCCAGGATTGACGAGCTGTATCTGGTGAAGGTCATTCCATGCTGGAAGGCAGAACGGCAGAGGTAATTGCATGAGGTGAAGATAGAATGTGAGTCAAACATGTCTTTTTACCAGAAGCTCACTCCTAAGATAACTAACCCACTCCTGGCATTAATCAATAATAGCATTAATACATTATTGAAGGTGGAGCCCTCATGGTCTCATCACCTCTTAAAGGCTCTACCTCTTAATACTGTTACAATTAGAATTCAGTTTTAATTTATTTTTTATTATTATTTTTTTTGGCTGGGGTTGGGTTTGAACCCACCACTTCTGGTATATGAGGCCGGTGCCCTACTCCTTGAGCCACAGGTGCTGCCCAGAATTCAGTTTTTAACAATCCATAACTTTCTATCCCCTCTATGGGTTTAATAAAGGGGATATATCAATGTGGTATAATAGATAGATATTTCACATTTCCTATAGTTAAATTTTTAACTCACATAGAATTTACAAATCAGGTGCTCAAATTGTTTTTCTTTATATGATCATTCTAAAACCATTTGTTAAATACTACTTTTTATCATTCATTTTTTCATTGATTATGATTGCCTTTTTAATTTTGAATTAATTTCTGTTTATTTTAGACTAGCAATTCTGTTTTATTAATCCACTTTTATATCAGAAGTTTTATTTTATTATTATAGTTTCAGGATGCTTAATGTCTTTCTCTTTAGAATCATCTGCTTAATTTTTCAAATAAATTTTGAATTATTTTGCCAAATTCTGAACAAATTGCGTTGGGATTTTGATTGGAGTTATATAAGTCTATAAATGATTTGGATAAAATTTCTCATCTTTACTTTGTCATCCCACCCAGGAATGTTTATTCCTAGATTCTAAAATTTCACTTTTCATTATTAAAAATTAATCCCTGGTCCCTACTAACCCCCGTTTTTTGGTTAACAAGGTGAGACCATATATAATTAGTGCATAAGGTTGACAACTCTTTACTGTCAATTATAAGTTTGCAGTTATTTTGAAAGCAGGATGACAAGAGTCACTGAACTATCACAAAGTCTTCCTTAGGTATGTCTCTAGCCAAAAGCTTAGTTCTTTTATAGCTCTAACTATATAGGGGTGCACTTTCTGCACAGTAAATGAGGTTCATTTTAATAGAACTTTATTTGAACCTCTTTTATTTTGTATAACTGATCTGATTTATTTACTAAACTAATATTGAATGAGCACTTCCTTTGTGCCCGGCTGTTTTAGGATCTGGGGATACAAGAAGTGAATGAAACAGGAAAAGTCTCTGCTCTTAGGGAGAAATTATCCTGGCCATGGGAGACAGACAATGAATGAGTAAATACCTACATATCAGGCAGTGGTAAGAGCTGCGAGGACAAATAAAGACAGGTAAGAGTAGGAGTGTGAAGACTGAAGGATATTATTTGACACAAGGGAGTCAGAGACCACCTGTCTTATAAGGTGACTTTAAGCAGAGACCTGAATGCATGGGAGAGAATGGGTCATGGAGCTATGTGTGCGGGTGAGGAATGTTCCAGACAAACAGTATGCACAGTACAAATGTGGATGCTATTATTTGAAGAAGAACAGAGCACGGGAAGAGTGATAGGTGCTGGGGAAATGTATTTAAAACAAAATCTTCTCCTAACCCAGAAATCCTCTCCATAGAGGTAGTAGAAAAAAACAAAACAAAACACTTTTATCACTAAATAAGCATTAAGCCAGAATATGATTTGCATCATAGGCAATCTGATAGGAGATTGCAAAGAGAAGAAAAATTTCATCATTTTATATAGCCAAGTAGGTACAACCCATTGCACATGTCTTTTCAAGATAAATAATAACTGGGAAGAGAACTTGAGAGTACCGTTTGTCACCTGTAGTTCATCCTAGAGTCACCGGGTAATTGGGGTGACCATCAATATTAGCTAATTGGCTTTATACAGAGGAAAAACTTCTTTTAACTTTATGACAAGAGGTAGTTTGACAACATGGGAGAAAGGTGCTGACCTAAGCTGGGCTCCTTCACAAAAACTGGGAGATAGACCTGCTATTCCCCTTGATGCCTACAATCAAAGAGGTGGCTCTCAGGCGTTTTAAGAGAGACATTCCTTGGTCAAAAACCTAAAAGAGGACTCTCTAGTTCTCAAAAGGATTCATTTATATTTTGGAAAGAGAAGAAAGTATAATACATTCCCAAGTTTTTTTTTTTTTTTTTCCCCCTGTAGTTTTTGGCCTGGGCTGGGTTTCAACCCACCACCTCTGGCATGTACTCTCTTGAGCCACAGGCGCTACCCCATTCCCAAGTTTTTAAAAGCAAATGCTCTAAGAAAAGGTGAGGTGGGTGTCTGATTTTCAATAGCAAAAATGAAGCCTCTTAAAATTTTTTTTTGTTTATCCTTACATAGGTGCTGAGTTAGAGAGGGAGCTAGGCCGTATGCACAGCAGTCAGAACTTTAGATTTTATGCTGAGTGAGGAGGGATGTTTTGAGGAGCGAAATGACACATCCCTTCAGGGTTTGAAAAGGAAAGCCTTTCTATTGCATGGGAAGTTGAAGAGACTGGTGTAGGATAACTCAGGAGGAGCTTCGGTGTTTGAGAGTGCGTCCTGGGGTGGTGGTGGGGTGGGTTGGGGGTAGAAAAGAGCACTCTGCTTGTGACTCAATGTAGATTTTGAGGAGTAAAGTGAAAGAGTGTAGATGTTAGAAGGGGTACAGGCTTCAGTTAGATGAATGGACGGGCAGAGTTTACAAATACTTGATACAGTTCAAAATTCGGGCCTCTTTCTTCACATCCCCCTTCTCTTTCATTCCATATTGCAAAGTGCTTGAAGACAGAGACCATATCTAATGATTGTTGAATGGAAGATTAACTTGCAAACTGTGCTTAATTACCATCTGAGGGAATAGATCAATATGTCAACCAGTATGCCCCCTTTTCCTTTTCTTTCTAAGATATTTATTGAACATCTGTCATGTACCAGACATTGGATAAAATGAATGAGAAGCTCTCTCTGCCCTCAGGAAGCTCACTGTCTGCTTGGGGAGATGGATGAGTACAAGGACTATTTCAGTGTGATGTGATAAATTATAGGACAGCTGTATGTACACAATCCCATAATTGTACCTCATGTATAAATTTCTATTGGTGATGTTATTAACAAAGAATATCTGCTTATACTCCAGATACTTTTGGCTATTAGTATTACTTTAAGAACTAAGGACTTCACTGCAGAAACAGAAAAATAGCCAGGCGTTGTGGCAGGCGCCTTTAGTCCCAGCTACTCCGGAGGCTGAGGCAAGAGAATTGCTTAAGCCCAGGAGTTGGAGGTTGCTGTGAGCTGTGTGACGCCATGGCACTCTACTGAGGGTGATACAGTGAGACTCTATCTCTACAAAAAAAAAAAAAAAGACTTCTTTGCTAATAGTTACAGTGTATCAGTGTATCTCCCAAAAAGTATATGCTGGAAACCTAATCTATAGTACAATACTGTTGGGAAGTATGGCCTAATAGGAGATGATTAGGCTCTGCCCTCTTGGATGGATTAGTCATGGGAGTGGGTTTGAGTTGGTTAATTATCTCACAAATGAGTTCCTTATAAAACGACAAATTTTTCCTCATTTTGTTCTCTTCCTCTCTCTTGATTTGCCCTTTTGCCATGGGATGACTCAGCAAGAAGACCCTGAACAGATACTGACCCACTCAGTCTCGGACTTGCCAGACTCTAGAACCTTGACTCAATACATTTCTATTGGGTCATCTTTCCTTTCTTTTCTTTTCGGTACCTGGGAGGGGAACTCTCTCTCATTACTGTGGGCAAAAATTTTATAAGACGGACTTAATGTTAGATGCTAGTGATGTTGTTAAGGAATTTCATTGTCAGGATCTGATGCTAGGGCAGGTAAGTCTGCATACCTCCTTCTTTGAGCAGATGGAGAGAGACAGCTATGTGTCAGGTACTCTCCTTGGAGAATTCAGCAGTGAATGAAATAACAATTTCTGAACTCATGCAACTTACACTTTAGTAATAGTTTGAGCAGCTTTGCCTCCCACATGTTGACATACAAAGAATTTTTTCTTCTTTAAGGGGCAATGGGGGAAATATCTGCACTATGCACAAATTGCCAAGTACCACTTATGACAATAAAAAGAGAGGAATAATGACTTTGCCGTGAGTCAACGGTGTTTCCCGACTGTTTCCTCTTTGGTTCATTTATTAGGCCCCAAATTATTGTTTATTGCCCTTGCAGATTCAGTCTTTAAGAATAAAATGTAAAAGAAGATGAATGGCTGTACCAGCTGCTATGTTGTTGAGCAGTATGAATGTGGGTTTTACTTCAGTGCTATTGCCAGAAAGAAGTAATTACATTTGAATTGTAATAGAAATTGGGTTTGAAACATAGAAAAGAAGCCCTTATGTCTGAGCTTTAATTACAAACAAAAGTTAAATAACAAGAGAAAGAAAAAGCTAAAAATGTATGAATATATAACAAAGAGAACTGCTTTATTTGTACATTATAGAAAATGGAGCAGATTACTATAGCAATACGTCAGGTCAGTAGATATAACATCACCCTGCTCTGGGAGCAATCTGCATATACATCTACTCCTTTGTTATGTTTAAGGTTGCTCTTGGATTTCACATGTTTTCAGGTGGTTAAAGATACAGGGAACATGGATATAGATAGAAGACAGTAACACTTTCAAATCTTGGAAGCAGCTACAAGTTTCTTTCATGTTTTAACTACATGGACTTGTTAAGTCATGACACTTCTTCAAACTCAGTTTTCTTATTAGAAAAATTAAGGGGTGTATCAGGTGCATTCTAGGATTCTATTTTTTTTTTTTTAATCATTGAAGGTACAATGAGCCAAATTACACTGCTTATGTTTTCTGGGTGAAGTACCTTTGTTAATAGTGTCCCGCCCCCAAGAGGTGTGTCACACACCCCCCTCTCTCCTTCTCTCTCTCCCCTCCATGTACTAGAATCAATAGTCCTCTTATCAGAATTGAGTACACAGGATTCTTGCTTTTCCATTTTTGTGATGCTTTGTTAAGAAGACTGTATTTCAACTCCATCCAAATTAATACAAAAAGATGTAAAGTCACCATCCTTTTTAGTGGCTGTATATTATTTCATGGTATACATATACCACAGCTTGTTAATCCATTCCTGGATTGGTGGGCATTTGGGGTGTTTCCACAATTTGGCAATTGTACATTGAGCTGCAATAAATAGTCTAGTGTAAATGTCCTCATTATAAAATTTTTTTTTTCTTCTGGCTAGATGCCCAGTAATAGGATTGTAGGATCAAATGGGAGATCTAAATTGAGTTCTTTGCGGATTCTCCATACTTCCTTTCAAAGGGTTGGAAGCTGGCACTCCTACCAGCAGTGTAAAAGTTTTCCAGAACTCTCCACATCCATGCCAGCATCTGCAGCTTTGAGTCTTTGTGATATGGGCCATTCTCACTGGGGTTAGGTGATATCTCAGGGTGGTTTTGATTTGCATTTCTCTGATAATTAAGAATGATGAGCATTTTTTCATATACTCATTGCCATTCATCTGTCTGCTTTTGAGAAGGTTCTATTCATCTCACCTGCCCATTGATATAGGGGATTGTTGGCTTTTTTGTTGTTGTTGCTTAATTTGAGTTCTCTGTAGTTTCTAGTTATCAAGATTTTGTCTGATTCATAATATGCAAATCTCCTTTCCCATCTGATAGTTGTCTATTTGCTTTGATTGTTGTCTCCTTAGCTGTACAGAAACTATTCTAGGATTCTTTATAAGTTTCAGCTTTAAATTTCTGTGACTTCATTTGGGTTTTGGTATGAATATAGTTGAACTACTGAGTGTACATATTTTAGGCAATTCTTTGAGACTAATTGAGCCATTTCTTTATCAGAATGAATTTACAGAGAGAGAGAGAGGGAACATCCTAGGTTTTTTATGATCAGTGAATTTTATTCAGTAAATAATAGGGATGCTTCCTAGATTTAAAATAGATTTTATATGAACATTGTTAAAATGTTTACCTTGTGAACTTCCTATTTTCCTGAAGGAAAAATAACCATGTTCTTTATTAAATACCCATGCTATAAATAAGCATTTATAGTGTCCTTAATATGAGCTAGAAATCACAATAGGTGCTTATGGAACTTCTCTTGGTTAATACTAATGACCACTTCACAAGGTAATACTATTATTGACAACTTCCAAATGAGAAAATTGAGATGGAGAGTTGCAGTACTTAACAGAAACACTTTGCAGTCAAATTTAGGCCTGACTCACTCTAAAGCGTTGACTCTTTTATTCTTTTAGGTTTTTGGAACATTTTAAAAGAATAGCCTACTACCTGTCTTGAAGGAGTTTCAGATTAATAAGGGAGACAAGAAAGACTAATATATGGTTCAATAGGAAAATGTCACTAAAATGTCAAAATTATAAAAGTGTGTTGAAGGAATTTCTCAGGCTAGACAAAATCTCAGAGGTGAAGAAATATGTGTTGGAGAGGCAGGTACAAGAAATCCTGGCAATTCTG
Source organism: Arctocebus calabarensis (assembly GCA_963573935.1). Classification (NCBI taxonomy): domain Eukaryota; kingdom Metazoa; phylum Chordata; class Mammalia; order Primates; family Lorisidae; genus Arctocebus; species Arctocebus calabarensis. The sequence goes on from CAUYON010023151.1 coordinate 39,286, forward strand.
AATGCTTTCAGTAAATAGAGAAATCTAAACTTTGGGAAAATAATTTCCTCTTTTTGTTTTGAGACAGAGTCTCACTCTACCTCCCTGAATTTGAGTGCCGTGGAATTATCATAGCTTGCAGCAACCTCAAACTCTTGGGTTCAAGAGATCCTCATGCCTCTACTTCTCAAATACCTGGGACTTACAGGTACCTGCCGCAACACCCAGCTAACTTTTTATTTTTAGTAGAGGTGGCTGGTCTCTAAACTCCTGAACTCAAGTGCTCTGCCCCCCTCAGCCTCCCAGAGTGCTAGGATTAGAAGCGTGAGCCACCACACCTGGCCAGAGAGTAATTTTTGGAAACTCTATTTTTTAGACAGGTTGTGTGAGTAGGAGTGATTTTTATTTGTTTGCTCCAAGGTGTTGTGGGAAGTGATGTATAAGGAGAACATTGTCATGACACAGACAAGAACTTCTATTTGCTTAATTTTGTTTAATTAATTTTGTTCATTGAATATATTTTCATTACATATTCATACAATATATTTCCATACATGTTAACTTAATCCATTGAATACTTACTATATGTGTTTCATGTGTTTGATACAAACAATACACATAAATACTGAGGTACCTTTTTTTTATACTGTACTTTATTGTACTTCACATAATTGTGTCTTCTTATAAACTGAAGGTTTGTGGTGCCCCTGAATCGAACAAGCCTATAGGCTCTGCTTTTCCAACAGCATGTGCTCACTTGATGTCTCCGTGTTATATTTTGGTAATTCTTTCAATGTTTCAAGCTTTTTCATTATTATTAACATTATATATGTTATGGTGATCTGTGATTAGTGATCTCAGCTGTTACTACTGTAATTGTTTTGAGTTGCCAGGAACTGTGCCCAAGTAAGATGGCAAACGTAATTGATAAACATTGTGTGTTTTCTGTTTCACCAGACTGGCTCTCCACGTGTGTTTCATCTCCTCAGTTCTCCCTGTTCCCTGCAACACAACAATATTGAAAGTAGCCCACTTATGATAATAACCCCACAATGGCCACTAAGTGTTCAAGTCAAAGGAAGAGTCACATGGTTTTCACTTTAAATCAAAAGCTAGGAGTGATTAAGCTCAGTGAAGAAGTCATATCAAAAGCTAACACAGGCTAAAAGCTAGGCTTCTTGCTCCAAACAGTTGGCCAAGTTGTGAACGTAAAGGAAAAATTCTTAAAGGAAATTAAAAATACATTCTATCAAAGATTTAAAAAACTAAATATTAACGCTACACATACTCTTACAGAATAATCAAAGAAAAGGTAAGTTTTTCCAAATCATTGTACAAAGTCAACATTACCCTTATAACAAAATTGAGCAAAAACGTTGCAAGGAAGAAAAACTGTATTCCTCATGAACACTGTAGTGGGCTGAGTGGTGCCCCTTGAAAGATAAGTCCATGTTCCAATCCCCAGAATATGTGGCTATTACCTTAAACAAAAGAGTGGATGTTATTTTACATGGTAAATGATGTAATTGCAGTAAGAATCTTGACAGGAGGATGTTATTTTGGATCACCTGGACAAATCCTAAATGCAATCATGGATCTTTATAAGAAAGAGGCAGAGAAAAGGAGTGATATCACCACAGTTTAAGGAATACATACAATCACTTGAAGCTGGAAGAGGTAAGGAACAGATTCTTTCCTAGGCTGTTGTAGGATGTGTAGTATTCCAGACAGCATGATTTGATCGTCTGGCCTCCAGAATTGTAAGGGAGTAAATTTCCATTTTTTTAAGCCATTAAGATTGTGGGAGTTTTATTATAGCAGCCCTAAGACACTATTATACTACAAACATAGGTGCTAAAATGTTAATAGAAGTATATATAAAATTATTAACAGAAGTGAATCTTTTCTATTTTATTAATTCCTAATATCATCGCTATTATTTCTTTCTTTTCAGTTTATTTTAGCTTTAATTTGATTTTTTTCTAATTACTTAATGTAGAAGCTTACGTAATTAGTTCAGAGTGACTATTTTAACTTTTTTTTCTTTTTTTGAAGTTTTTGGCTGGGGCTGGGTTTAAACCTGCCACCTCCGGCATATGGGGCTGGCGCCCTACTCCTTTGAGCCACAGGTGTTGCCCTTTTTCTTTTTAAAAAAATTTGTGCAAATTTATGAGGACATGAGCAATTTTCTTTCATGCATATAATGCATAGTGATCAAGTCAGGGCGTTCAGGGTGTCTATCACCCAAGTACAATATAATTTTATTCAGTACAGTCGTCCTACTCTTCTTTCAAATATTGAATTTATTCCTTCTTACTATATGTTTATACTGTTCAATTTCTTTTCTCAGCATTTCATATGTCTCTTTGTAGAAACCCTTCACATCCTTTGTTAAATATATTCAAAGGTTCTTCATTTTCTTTGATACTACTGTGAAGGTTATTATGCCTTTGATTTGATTCTCAACTTTATTGTTGTTGGCATATACGAAGGCTACTGATTTGTGTACATTGATATTATATCCTGAGATGTTGCCGAATTTCTTTATTAATTCCAGGAGTCTTATGGTTGAGTCCTTGGTTTTTTAGGTATAAGATCATATTGTCAGCACAGAGCGAAAGTTCGACCTCTCCTGTCCCTATTTGGATACCCTTGATGCCCTTCTTTCATTTGCTTCCATTAGTTAGGACTTCCAGCTCTATGTTGAATGGTAGCGGGAATAGTGGATGGACATTCTTGTTTGGTTCCAATTCTAAGTGGGACCAAAGTTTTTCTCTGTTCAATATGATATTATCTATGTTGTAGATGTTATTTATTGTTTTAAGGAATGTCCCATCTATGCCAATTTCCTTAAGCGTTCTTATCAAAAAAGGATGCTGAATTTTGTCAAATGTTTTCCCTGCATCAATTGAGAAAAATGTATGGTCTTTATTTTTATTTCTGTTTATGTGGTGAATTATGTTTATAGATTACATGTATTGAACCAGCCTTCTATCCTTGAGGTGAAACCCACCTGGTTATGATGAATTATTATTATTTTTTGATGTATAACTGAATTCTGTTTGTTAAGATTTTATTGAATCTTTTTGTGTCAGTATTTATTGATGATACTGGTTTATATATATATTTTTGTTGCTGTATCCTTTCCTGGTTTTGGTATTTTGGTGATATTTGCTTCATAGAAGGGGTTGGGGAGGGTTCCTTCCTTCTCAATGTTTTGGAATAGATTCTGCAATATAAGTATATACTCTACTTTGAAGGTTTGGTAGAATTTTGGTGTGAAATCATCTGGTCTGGTAAATTTTGTTGGAAGCTTTTTTATTGTTTCAGTTTTGGTGCTTGATATTGGTCTGTTCAATAGTTCTACCTCTTCCTGGTTGTGTGTAGGGAGGTAGTGTGATTCAACAAATTTGTCCATTTCATCCACATTTTCAAATTTCTAGGCATAGAGATTTTTGTAGTATGCAGTGATGATATTTATTTTGTACTTTTTCTGTCTGCTCTTTGTTATTTTCTCCCTCATTTTCATCCTTCTCAGAAATTAATTGACTATAATTTCTATTATCTCCTTATTGGCTTATTAGCTATATATTTTTTGCTTTTATTATAGTAGTTGCTTTAGGGATTATACTCTATATCTTTAACTTGCCACAGTTTATCTTCACTTCATGTAATAACCTTATGACTCTATTCTTTCATTTCTCTACTCCCAGCCTTTAACTGTTATTGTTATCCACTTTACTTCTATATTTGTTATAAATTCCACAATATATTCATAGTTTTTAATTTTAATCAGTCAGTTATTTTTATAGTGTTTAAAAAATTTAGAAGAATTAATTATATTTATTTATATATTTATCATTTCTATTCTTTCTAATCCTTTGTATAGATCTAGATTTCCATCCTGAAAATAGAAAAGTTAGCAAAACAATGTGGGTGAGGAGGGGGAAGGCAGGGCATATGGCGGAGAAAAATCAGGTTGTTTGAAAGCCCAGAAAGAAAAGCAAGCATAGTGTGTTCAAGGGGGTGAAAAGGTAAAGATAGAGGGAGAGAGAGAGAAGTATGGGCAAGGAGTCAAATAGCTCAGGCTGTCAGAACAACAGGGCAAATTAAGAATTTGAAACTTCTTTTTTAAGGGTAACCATAAGGTATTACAGTGTTTTAGGCAGAGGAGTAACATGATTGTATTCCCATTTAAAGACAGCTCTGGCTATGAGTAAATGGATTTGGTGTGGATTATGGGTGTGGTGTGGAGTTTATAGGCCTGGAAATGCATGATGGCTAATAGTGAAAGTTTAACTGGGAAGGCACAGTGGTGGTCTGGGAGCAAGCTCATAGTGGTTTAGGCTGCACTGACAGCTGAATTGTAGAGCTCTCTAGGAGAAGAATATGTTATTTTAGGGTGGATATGTGGGTTGAAGGAGAGGGTGGAGTGCAGATGGTGCCCAGGTTTCTAGTTAAGTGAGTGGTGGTACCATAGTGGGAGGAGGAGCACTGGGGGAGGAACATGTTCTGAGGAAAGATATTCAGTTTTAGATTATGGGATTAAAACACCTATGAGGTAGTGCTCCTATTTTTGGCATGGCTTCTATTTGACCAACTCCATTTAAAATCATGTGGGTTCATTTTCAGTTTTATTTATTTTCCTTGAGAAAAGTAGCATTCCTAAATCTGTGTTTCTTAAACAAGAGGAGATTTGAGGAGATGTATTAATCTCCATTGAATGAATATTTCATATAACAAGAATAATGTACATGTTAGCTGGGGAGGACTCAGCTTTGGATTATTTCATATTCTTAGTACTTCCCTCATTTTGCCTCTTCTTGCTATTTGCTACATAGTTGTGCCCATATCCATGTGGTTAAACACATAGACTCTGAGGCCAGGCTGCCTGGATTGAATTCCATCTCTGCCATAAAAGCTGTGAAATCCCAGTTTGCTTATAAAACTAGGATAACACAACACTAGTATCTACCCCATGGGGTTTGTTGCGAGTACTAAATAAGTCATTATTCATTAAGCATTTAGTAGGATATCTGAAACACAACCAGTAGGAGTAGTTTACTAGCTGCTACTGTGATTCTGAGATATTTAAATCTGTAGTCAGAGACACTGAAAATGCCAAAGGGAAACTCTTTTCAAGCAATATTTATAGTTACAGGGAATTTCGGTGGCTGCACTGATGACCATCATCACTCTCCCTCTCAGGTGTGGAGAGCAATCTTCAATTCCTGAAAATCAGAAGCAAGGTGAGTGTAGCTCATTAATGGTTGAGTTAAGGTGATATCAGCAGGCTAAAATACCTATGACAATTTGAGAAAGACCACAAGCAGGAACAAGAGAACAACTGTCTTCTCTTAATGGTTGAATTTGACCCAGTGTCATTTTCCTAAGGAGCTTTCTGTGGTGTCAATTATCAACTAACTTGGGAATCCAGCGAGAGTGACAATTTCAGTTATTGTCTTTGCTGAAAGTAATACCTTTAGATTTGGGACACAAAGACATTTTCTTGCCTCATCTGAGAATGTTTTCTTTCTAGGCTAAGTGAATGTGTATGTGTGTGTGTTTGACACAGGCTCATTCATTAGAAAGGTGCTAATTTTCCCAGCCCACTATTGCATACAATATAATAAATTTTTGTCTTTCACTAGACCACAAACTGCATTAAAATAAAGAATATTTCTCATCTCTTTACTGTTGTGTAGTGCTTGATGTGTTTAGCATACACTAACTGCTTAATAAATACTTTTTGATTAAACAAATGACTTGAATATCCATGAAGGAGAGGATCATAACTATTTTCTTATCTCCTTTCATCTCCATTACATTAGTAAAATAAAAAAACTAAAATACAACCCCTCCCCCAGATTATTTGACAGGCTACTATTAAATATACGGTTTACCACTACTATTAAATATAAAATTGCCCTTTGGAGTAGTAGTTTCTATTCGTAACAAGAAGATTCCATATTTCATTCAACTAAAAGATATCTGAGAGGGCATTTAATCCAGTCCCACACTCACCATTAACACACGACAACAGGTACTAGGAGAGAAGAAGAGATGCTGCCTAGGGTACACAGCTGGTCCCTATACCTACAAGACTACAATCCAGGTCTTCAGATTTCCAGGAGACAACTGCTCCTTGAGCTGAATTGGGAAATTATGAATTGTATAATTATGTGACTAAAGCAACAGATGAAGGATGTGGAATTTTTGTCTCATTTGGAAGTTTCAGAAAGTGACTGTGGAGTGGGGAGCTGAGTAGCCTTGTTTGAAAATGACACAAAAAGGTTGGCACCTGAGGCTCAAAGGAGGAGGCAAGTTTAAATCTGGCCGTGGCCAAAAACTGCAAAAAAAAAAAAAGAAGCAAGAAAATGACACAAAAAGGATTTGGATGAGGGGTAATTCTGGCTTCACCAAAAAGGCTTTGGTATATAGAAATAATCTACACTTTTGATCAGCCAAGAATTAGGGATCTATATGTTTTTAGACTTGATATTTCCTTTGATTTCTCTGTTTTTAGAAAATACAAATGGATTGGACTATTTTAGAGGGTTGATGAGTTGTTCCAGCTAATAAGGAGTTCTATTTAGCTAACAATATACAATACAAATAAATGTCTGATATTTCTTACATTGTGGAATTATTATTATTATTATTTTATTAAATTATAGCTGTGTACATTAATGCAATCATGGGGTACAATGTGTAGTTTCATATGCAGTCTGAAATATTTTCATCAAACTGGTTAACATAGCCTTCATGGCATTTTCTTAGTTATTGTCTTAAGACCTTTATATTCTGCATTCGTTCAGTTTCACCTGTACTCTTCTAAGATGCACCATCGGTATGGCCCCACCAATTACCCTCCTTCCACTCATCCTTCCCCATCCCCTCCCCTCCCTTTCTCCTTTCCCCATATTCTTGTACTATAACTGGATTATTGCCTTCATATGAAAGCTATAAATTAGTTTCCTAGTAAGGCTGAGTACATTGGATACTTTTTCTTCCATTCTTGAGATACTTTGCTAAGAAGAATATGTTCCAGCTCCATCCATGTCAACATGAAAAAGGTAAAGTCTCCATCTTTCTTTAAGGCTGCGTAATATTCCATGGTGTATATATACCACATTTTCTTAATCCATGTGTGGGTCGATGGGCATTTGGGCTTCTTCCATGACTTAGCAATTATGAATTGTGCTGCAATAAACATTCTGATACAAATACATTTGTTATAATGTGATTTTTGGTCTTCTGGATATACACCTAGTAGAGGAATTAAAGGATCAAATGGCAGGCCTATTTTTAGATCCCTAAGTACTCTCCAAACATCTTTCCAAAAAGAAAGTATTAGTTCGCATTCCTAACAGCAATGTAGAAGTGTTCCCTTTTCTCCACATCCACGCAAACATCTCTGGTTTTGGGATTTTGTGATGTGGGCTAATCTTACTGGGATTAGATGATATCTCAAAGTAGTTTTGATCTGCATTTCTCTAATGATTAAGGATGATAAGAATTTTTTCATATGTCTATAGGCTGTATACCTGTCTTCTACAGAGAAGTTTCTCTTCAGGTCCCTTGCCCATCCTGAGATGGGATCATTTGTTCTTTTCTTTCCAATACATTTGAGTTCTCTGTGTATTCTGGTTATTAAACCTTTGTCAGAGACATAACCTGCAAATATCTCCTCCCATTGTGAGGGCTGTCTGCTTACTTTATTTACTGTGTTCTTGGCTGTGAAGAAAAGTTTGATCAGGTCCCAGTAGTGTATTTTTGATGCTCCTTCAATTGCCCAGGAAGTCCTCCTCATAAAATATTTGCCCAGGCCGATTTCTTCAGGAGTATTCCCTGCACTTTCTTCTAATTTCTTCTATAGTTTCATGTCTTAAGTTTAAATCTTTAACCCAATGAGAGTTTATCTTATGAGAGTTAATGGTGAAAGGTGTGAGTCTTTTATAGTTTCATGTTTTAAGTTTAAATCTTTAATCCAATGAGAGTTTATCTTATGAGAGTTAATGGTGAAAGGTCTGAGTCTAGTTTCAGTCTTCTACACGTCGCCTTCCAGTTCACCTAGCACCATTTGTTAAATAGGAAATCTTTTCCCCACTGAATGTTTTTAATTGGCTTGTCAAAGATCAAATAATGGTAGGTAGCTGGGTTCATCTTTTGGTTCTCTATTCTGTTCCATACATCTACCTCTCTGTTTTTATGCCAGTAACATGCTGTTTAGATCATTATCAATTTGTAGTATAGTCTGAGGTCTGGTAGCGTAATTCCTCCTGTTTTGTTTTTATTTCTGAGTAATGTCTTGGCTATTCAAGGTTTTTTCTGATTCCACATAAAATGAAGTATTATTTTTTCAAGATCTTCAAAGTATGACAATGGAGCTTTAATAGGGATTTCATTAAAATTGTACATTGCTTTGGGTAGTACATGTTGATTAACATTTTTAGCTATTTCTTTTCTTAAAGTTTCATAATTCTCTTTATGGAGATCTTTTATGTCCTTTGTTAGATAAACTCCCAAATATTTCATCTTCTCTGTCACTACTGTGAATGGAATAGAGTCCTTGACTGGTTTTTCAGCTTGGCTATTGTTGGTATATATAAAGGCTACAGATCTATGAGTGTTAATTTGGTTACCTGAGACACTACTGTATTCCTTGATCACTTCTAAGAGTTTTGTAGTAGAATCTCTGGTGTTTTCCAGGTATACAATCATGTCATCTGCAAAGAGTGAAAGTTTGATCTCTTCTGACCCTAAGTGGATACCCTTGATTGCCTTTTCTTCCCTGATTGCAATGGCTAAAACTTCCATTATGATGTTAAAGAGCAATGGGCAACCTTGCCTGGTTCCTGATCTAAGTGGGAATGATTTCAATTTAACTCCATTTAGTACAATATTGGCTGTGGGTTTGCTCTAGATGACCTCTATCAGTTTAAGAAATGTCCCTTCTGTACCAATTTTCTTAAGTGTTCTGATCATGAAGGGATTCTGGATATTATTAAAAGATTTTTCTGGATCAATTGATAGAATCATATGCTCCTTTTTTAAAAATTTATTTATGTGCTGAATTGTATTTATAGATTTACATGTATTGACCCAGCCTTGAGACCCTGGGATAAAACCCACTTAGTCATGGTGTATAATTTGTTTGATGTGTTGCTGGATTCTGTTTGTTAGGATCTTGTTGAATATTTTTGCATCAATATTCATTAGTGATATTGGTCTATAATTTTCTTTCCTTGCTAGGTCTTTTTCTGGTTTAGGGATCAAGGTGATGTTTGCTTCATGAAATGCGTTGGGTAGTATTCCTTCTTTTTCCATATTTTGGAAAAGGTTATGTAATATAGGTACTAGTTCCTCTTTAAAGGCTTGGTAGAATTCTGACGCAAAGCCATCTGGTCTCGGGCTTTTCTATTTAGGGAGATTTTGTATAGTTGATGCTATTTCAAAACTTGATATAGGCCTGTTCAATATTTCCACTGCATTCTGGCTGATTCTTGGAAGGTGTCGTTCTTCTAAGTATTAGTCAATTTCCTTCAGATATTCATATTGCTGACAATAAAATTTCTTGTAATATTCATTACAGATTTTTTGAATTTCTTTTTTTATATATATATTTTTTATTTTTAAATACATGTATTTCATTATTTTTCATTACATTATTCTCCCCCCCCTCAGTGGTAAGACAGAATTTATTTACAGAAAAGAATACAGAAAACACTAAAGCTCCTGGGAGAGGGAGAGAATTCAAGTTGGGAGAGAGAAGCTCTCTTCATTTCTCTCCTGGTCTTTCCCCATCTCCTCCTTTAGGCCGTTAGTCTCAGGGTATATATAGGTGTATGGGTTCCTTGGCCAGGAAACAAATGAATACAGTCGCTTTCGCCAGGGGGCAAGGTGAATGAATGTATCAATTAATGGATACAGTCCATTCATGGAAATGAGGCCTAGGAAATTCACAAGAAAGTGACCTAGGCATAGGAAATGGGGGTTTCACATTTAGTCCTAGTGTAAAGTGAAGGAGACACCAAGGCACAGGTGTCTCCTTGTCAGTTGTCCAGCCTTTTTGGCTATTGGAGCCTCTGGTGGGGGTTAGAGCTCCCCCTCCTTGCCTGTCATTCAGCCCGCTGGCTCTTCAGCTGGCTGCTGCAGCACCGACACCACCAAGAAGGAGGAAGCAAGTCTGCCAGCTCCGCTTAGCTGGCTAGGGCGCCAAATGTCCTGCATCAGTTCTCCCTCTCCGAGTAGAAACTCTAACTGCTGTTAGGGAGAAGGGGCAAAGACTCCATCTAACTGCTTCCTGCTGAATCGGGCGATGATAGAAGGGGGCAGTTAGGGTTTCTCAGGGAGAGTCTTATCACAGTTTCTTATGATTATTACTCCCAAAGGGCTACAGTGTCTTGGGTTGAGTTCCCCAAGAAGCAGACCCTTGCACAGGATTTGAGTTGGGAGTGATGCCAGGAAGGATTGGTAGAGGAGTAAGAAAGTGACAGGGAATGAAAGTGGACCAGTGCAGGGTATGTTAATGAAGAGGTCTTCTATGAGATGGTATAGGACAGCAGATCAAAGGGAGCCAGGAAGCAGACATTTAGACACCAATTCTTGTTAGTCGTTGGTTGAGTTTTGCTCAAGAGGAGTATGTCTTTCTGCGCATCTAGCCACCCTCCAGATGTGCATTTTGTCTTCCCATGCATCTAGCTTGCCAGATGTGCTTAAGCAAGGATCCTGCAGCCACAGAAAGCCCTCCGGTGAAACTTCTCTGGTGCTTGCAATAGGAAGTAGTTGGTATAACACATTTAGAAATGATACATGCTGAGGGAATATGAGCAGGGTTCTGATAACGTCTGCAAAATACATCTCATACCTGGGAGTCCAAGCCTCCTTTCAACAAATAAGAAGAGAACCAGCTGCTCTCACAAAAGTACTTAGCCTTTCCCAGTGTGAATTATATTGGCTCAATCTGACCTAGGGGAATGTGTTCCTTCTGAAGGTTTATTTTTGCTTCTAGGCACTCCACCAAACCTCGTGGTTCTTCCAAATGTAGGAAGAGATAAGCTTATTATGTGTAGACAGTTGATGAAGAAGGAGGAACCCTTTCAAGCTCCCCAAACCAGAAGATAGCCTCCCTTTTGGCTGGGCAGCCAGCGTCTGGCCGTGCTATCTTTTATGACATGATGTTATTTAGTTTCTAAAAACAACCCGAGTCCAGAGTATGATGGCCTGGCCAAGTCTGGTCCATCTGTGCTATTCTCAGAGAGGCTTGTCAAGGGCTTACATGTGTGCCCAGGAAAAGTGGCGGATAATTGCCAAAAATTGCAAGTGACTAAACCATTTTGAAATTCAGTTTTCTTATCTGAAAACCAGAGAGAGGAGATAATCTTGAGGACTCTGATCCTGTATGTTGGCAAGCATTACCTACAACTTGGCAGCCAAGGAGAAACATCTTTGTATGCCACAGATTTCCACTGGAGACCACTGGAAGGAGGAGGTGGGCCCCCCTTATAATTCAGCCCCCAGATTTTGGGCCTTATTACCTTTTGACTCCATAATCCAACACCTGAGAGTACACCGTGATGAAATACCCAAGTGTCAAGTGGGTCAACACAAAAGTGTTCACACAGTTATTGTAAATGGAAATTCATAGAAGAAAGACTAAATGGTTTATGACATATCTAGGTGATGAAATATGTTTCTGACAATAGAAATATTTCAAAGGATTTTCAATGACATACAAAATCATATAGCCCATTATATTTTATGTGAAAAACAGGATATAAAATGATATATATAGAAAGATCCAATGTGTATTATTATATTGTAAAAGCTCTGAATTTACTTAAACATTTTAAAATTTGTTTTATTTATATATTTATAGAAGCTCATAAAATAGAATGACAGTAGAACCTCTGTAAGTTGACCACCCAAGGGACTGTAACAAACTCGTCAACATAAGGAACTACTGTACTTATATGTACATGTGCTGCATGTCTGGTCTATAAAAATTAGGTCAGCTTAAGGAGGTGGTCAATGTAAGGAGGTTCTTTTGTATAGTTTTTCCCCCTGCTTTATCTTTTTCTGTGTTTGTTGTTTTCTTTGATTATCAGGAATATGTATTATTTTAACAAACAAAAGTGTCCAGTCGGGCGCTGCCTGTGGCTCAAAGGAGTAGGGCGCCAGCCCCATATGCTGGAGGTGGTGGGTTCAAACCCAGCCCCAGCCAAAAACAGCAAAAGAAAAAAAAAGTGATCCTGTCATGGTGTCTCACACCTGTAACTCTAGAACTCTGGGAAGCTGAGGCAGGGGGATCTCCTGAGCTCAGGAGTTGGATACCAGCCTGAGCAAGAGCGAACCCCTGTCTCTACAAAAAAACAGAAAAATTGGCCAGGTTTCATATGGGTCCCAGCTACTCAGGAGGTTGAGGCAAGAGGATCACTTGAACCCAGGAGTTGGAGGGTGCTGTGAGCTAGGCTGACACTGTGGCACTCTCGCCTAGGCTACAAAGTGAGACTATCTCAGATAAAGAAAGAAAAGAAAAGGAAAGGAAAAGGAAAAGAAAGAAAGGAGGGAGGGAAGGGGAGATAGAAAGAAAGAAGGGAGAGAAGGAAAGAAAGGGAGAGAGAGAGAGAGAAAGAAGAAGAAAGAAAGAAAATAAAAGTGTTTTTATTTTCAGAAGAAGAATTCAAACAGTACATATTTGGGTCTTATTTGTCCACAGGAGCTCTAATGTGGGTACCAGGACACGTTTTACTCATTAGATTTACTTACTGGATTTAATTGTCATGGCCGGCATAGGTAATTAACATTGTTACCTGATGGAATCTTGGTCCTGTTCTTTCCTGTATCTTGCAAATGCTTGTGTCTCAGATTTCAAGTGTCAATGATGTCATCTTCTGCCCCGACTTGTGCTGACTCTACCTGAGAGAGAGAGTGACCTTATTTATCTCTGAGTACCTTTGGAATTAGGAAATGGGAATTGCAAATGGTGAGGGCTTCATTTCTGAATTGCTTTTGCTCCACAGCCAAGGGCCACAGATAGACTTCCTGCTACTTTACTTAAAGACAAACAGACCTTACAAGACAAAAATAGTTTTTCAAAAGACAATACTGTATATTTTATTTATTTGTTTTTGTTCTTATTTTTCCCCCCAAGTCATCTCCTCAAAGGTATTATGCTCTATATTTTAAGTGAGGAATACATAGTTCACTTATGAACCTGATTTTGACCCTTGCCGCAGATGCTGAGAGTGCCCTGCCCATGAGTCCATTGCCAGCTTGGAGGATTTCCTCTCTCTCTGTCTCAGGACATTCTCTGACCTGGGGCAGGGGTTGTTCAGCCTACTTCAGAGCTGATCAGAGTTTTGGATAGTAAATGGCCCAGGAGCAACCCTCAAGCACTGAGAGACACTATTAATAGTTGGTATGTAACACATCTATTCTCTCACTCTCTGGTACCAGAGTTTTGAAGCTGTTCCATTAGACTCCCAGAGAATCTGCATCAAGATTAAGCCCCGGTTACCCACAATAGAAATTAGCTAATTAGCCTGTGTTTTATTGGCTTTCTGCGGTTCTGTGTCTCCCTTCCCACTCTTTCACAGTGGTTCTGAATAACCTGCTTGCACCAAAATCTTTGCCTCATGGTCCGCTGTAGGGGACTACAGACCAAGAGAGCCTCATTCCTTATGAATCTGACTATGCTGTGAGCCATTTGTTCACCTTTATTTCCCCCAAACCAAGGTGAAATTAGGAATATTATGTTTATCTTAATAAAAAGAGGCCACGAGGCAGGAAGGTATCCTAATCCAATGGTTTGAAACTCTCCAGGGTTTTGTTGTTGTTGTTGTTGTTGTTGTTTGATTTTTGTTTTTTCTTTGAGACAGAGTCTCTGTCACCCGGGTAGAGTGCCATGGTGTCATAGCTCACAGCCACCTTAAACTCTTGGGCTTGAGCAATCTTCTTGCCTCAGCCTCCCGAGTAGCTGGGACTACAGGTGCCCACTACAACACTTAGCTAGTTTTTCTATTCTTAGTAGAGATGGAGGTCTTGCTCTTGCTTAGGCTGGTCTCAAATTCTTGAGCTCAAGCAGTCCCCCCAGCTCAGCCTCTCAGAGTGCTAGGATTACAGGTGTGAGCCACTGTACCTGGCCAGCATGGGTTTTTTAAAACCCTCAAAGCAAGTAAGCAGTGAATCATTTCATGTTACTACAAAGAAAGAGCTCATTTTGGACACTTTAGAATCCACCCAATTTCTCTAAAGGTTTGAAGACATTTCCCCACAGGCCAGCCAAAGCTTCGAAATTATCATGCCTTAAAAATAACATTTTCATTCCTGAATGGATTATAAAAACTGAAATGGTGGGTTATTTTCGTCCACCTCCAAAGCAGCTGCTCAGGAACCCTGAGTGTGAGAGTGGATTATGCAATGACTTGGTGCTGTCTTTGCCTTGGCAAAACAAAACATTATTCTCCTGTGATGAGCTTTCAAGGTCATACAACAGGATGTTTAAGAATCTGTGCCACAGGCTGGGCTTGGTGGCTCATGTCTATAATCCCAGCATTCTGGAAGGCTGAGGCAGGTGGATTGTCTGAGGTCAGGAGTTCTAGACCAGCATGAGCAAAAGTGAGACCCTGTCTCTAAAAAATAGCTGGTGTTGTGACAGGTGCCTGTGGTCATAGCTACTCAGGAGGCTGAAGCAAGAGGATCACGTGAGCCCAAGAGTTGGAGGTTGCTGTGAGTTATGATGCCACAACACTGTACAGAGGGCAACAAAGTAAGATTTCATCTCTAAAAAAAAAGAAGAAGAAGAAGGAGAATCTATGCCAGAAGGGAAGTAAAGGGGTGAAGAGTGGGAAAGTGAGAAAGAATGAGGATATTAGAAAGTCTAATAGAATGTATTATGAACAAGTCCAAAGATCTAATGTATAATATGAAGATTATAGTTAATAGAGTTGTATTATATTTTTTGTTAAATAGGTAGCTTGTAGTTGCTCTCATTACCTAAAAAGTAACTATGTGAAATGATAGATAATGTTAATCCGCTTCACTATAGGAGCTATTATTTTATTTTATTTTAGACAGGGTCTCACTCTGTTGGCCAGGCTAGAGTGCAGTGGCATCATTATAGCTTACTGCAACCCTGAACTTTCAAACTGAAGTGATCCTCAGCCTTCCAAGAGGCTTAGACTACAGGTGTATGCCACCGTTCCTGGCTAATTTTTTTTTTTTTTTTTACATATACATGTGGTAATTAGGTTTCCACTTTTTGCCTTCACAGAATTTAAAAGGCTTAAAATGTAATAACAATAACAATGTTTAAGATAAGGAGTAGAAACAAAAACCACGTAAAGAATGAACGAAGATAAATACATTCAGAAAAGAAAACAGATGATTATTGCACCAAAATATTAAGCAATATTAATAATAATAATGCCAAGAAAGCAACGTTCACGTTGTCAAATAAGAGTATGTCTATTATAGAATACTTTGACTCTGAGGCTCAGTATGAAGTAACCAGTTAACTTTCTATTTTTTTTCCAAAGTCTCAAGAAATAGACAACTAATATTATATAAATAAAAATAAAAGAGAGTTTCAAGAAACAGATCATGCCAAATCTTATAGACAATAGAAAAAGAAGAAATATTTCAAAATCATTCTACTTGATCTGGATACACCTGATATTGAAATTGGAGAAAATATATTGTTATAAAAGGAAATTACAAACATATTTCACTTATAAATAAGGATACAATATCCTAAACAATATATTTACAAGTTGAATTAAAAATTAATGTTTCAGTAATGTACTTTGGTCAAAATTGAATCCAATTTATGTGAGAATTAGTCACTATTTTCTTTCCTTTTTTTTTGTTTTCTTTCCCTCACCCCCTCCTTCCTTCTCTCTCTGTGTGCTCTCTCCTTCCCCCATACCCCACTGTGTCATTAATTGTCATTAATTGTCCTCAAATCAAAGTCGAATACATAGGATTCATGCTTCTCCATTCCTGTGATGTTTCACTAAGAAT
>CAUYON010023158.1:0-22531 GCA_963573935.1 Arctocebus calabarensis
GCGAGCCTATACTGAGGCCAGGCCTGGGTGCAGAAGAAAGCCATGCGCTCTTTGTTCAGTGTTTGGGGATCAAACATGTCCCAGTGCTTCAGAATGCAGCCCAGGGGGGTGTTCTCTTGGCAAGTGAATATGTTGCCCATCTGTGGGAAAGAAAAAAATATCCAGCGTTGAAATCTACACCCTCTGTTTTCCAAGCATCCCCTGACCAACCCCAGAAGCCTTCCAGCCAACTGACGGAACCATCTTTCGAATGCTTGGGAAAGAATCCCTGAGGGGAGTGGTCTCGCAAGGGCCTGCTCTTGTCTGGATTTGCCCACAATTACCCGTACAGTGCTTTACACCTGCGGGTTCTCCTGTGGCTATTACTTGCCAGAAGCGCAGCACGAGCTCTCTGGGAGCCTGGTCACACCTGATCCAAGTCCAGTCTCTTTCTGCACCTGCCACTGAGTCTATGCCTGTCAAGCAAAGTGGGGATGAGCCCTGCCTGAGAGAAAATGGCTGCATGCTGATAATTTTGACAAGATTTTTCTCTTCTTATCTTTTTTTGGGATAAAGTTTCACTTTATCACCCTTAGTAGAGTGCTATGGCATCACAGCTCACAGCAACCTCCAACTCCTGGGCTTAGGCGATTCTCTTGCCTCAGCCTCCGGAGTAGCTGGAGCTGCAGGCACCTGTCACAATGCCTGGCTATTTTTTGTTATTACAGTTTGGCCAGGGCTGAGTTTGAACCTGAAAGGGCCTGTGTGACGCTATTTTCTTAACAGACTGGGCCTGTGTGACACTATTTTCTTAACAGACTCCATTTTACAGGTTGCTGTGTAATTTGCAGTGTAAATGTTAGTTTTGTAACTTGACTCCTGGCTCCAGTTCCCCTGACCACTCCCACCGGTCAATCACTACTGGCCTCTTCCTGCTTAGAGACCACCCACCTGTTCCTGGCACCACCGAGGTCTCCAATCAGCAAGTGGAGAGACACCTGGATTCATCCTTGTTCCACCCTTTCCTCATCCCATTCCCCTTATCGTATTCCCCCCTCCCAACCTCCTTTCAGTACACTATAAGAATACCTCAGCCCCTCCCCTAGGGGCCATTCAGACCGACCAGCCATTTAGGCGGGGCTGAGTGGTCGAGTTTAAACTTGTAATAAATTCCACCCTTTGTTTTTGCATCAGTGTGCCTGGTATGAGTTTCTTCTGGGGGGGACCCCGAAATTCGGGGGCAACAGTGACAATACCGGTGTTGGTATAACTTTTTAGTACTTGCTATAGTGTGGATGTTCATCCCCCAAACTCATGTCCAAATCTGATCCCCAGTGTTGCAGGTGGGGCCTGGTGGGAGGTGTCTGGGCCCTGGGGGCAGATCTCTCATGAATGGATTAACGTCCTCACTTGTGGTGAGCGGGTTCTCACTCTAGTTATTCATAAGCTCTGGCCCCTTCCTCTTCTCTCTCCTGCTCCCTGCCCTGATGTGATCTCCGCACCCGCTGCTTTCCTTCCTGCTCCCCACAAGTGGGCCCCGCCTGAGGCCTCAGCAGAGGCTGAGCAGACAGGACCACTCAAGGCCCCTGCACAGCCCGCAGGAGCCAATGACCTCTTTACCTCTTCAATGTTATAGCAGCACTACGTGGACTAAGACAGCACTTTTCTGTGCAATTTAATTTCTCACAAAATAGATTTTTTTTTTTTAAGGAAAAAAGGTGGGTGATTCTGAAGTGGTTTTGCACATTTAATGCAACTCAGTGAACACTTGTTTCTCGCTGACGCATGTGGATGTTATGATTGCTGTCAGGCAGGCCCCAGCAAATCCTGCCTCTCTGACTTTTAGGCAAATTGATGAGGCTTCAGGCAGCGCCTCTCAGCATATGGAGACGCAATTTCAGATCATCCTGACTCCACTGCTGCGTTGGAGGAGGGCAGGAGGACAGGCCTGGCAAACTGGCAGGCCAGAGGGCAGGCACCTCTCTGGGGCCCCGCTGCCCCTGCTCTCAGAGTCCTTCCCAGCTCTTCCCCTGAGATTCCCACCCCCCCCCCCAACTCTCAGGAGTGAGAATGGAGTTGTTACCAAAAGGTCAGCCCTTGTTCCCTAAAGCTGCATCAGAAAAAGCGGGACAAGCAGTTTGAGGAAAAGAAAACAGAAGTTTATTACTTTGCTGGCAAAAGAGGAAAATGTCAGACAATGGTCTCAAAATCAAATTCCTGCTTCTGAGCAGAAGCACAGAGGTTTTAAAGGTTCTGATCTCATAATCCCACCTTGGGCCAAGATTATCTTCTGGCCTCAGCAACAGTTTTGTGACCTCCAGATTAATCCCATCTTCAGCTACGAGGATCTCGTGACCTGTATCCAGACAATTCCCTTGAGCTGTCGCTTGTGGCACAAAGAACAAGAGACCTTCCCAGCCTCTACTGAGGCAGGGATGTAAGTTTCACTTCCCAAAAAGCTGGGGAGACAGAAAATATTTTTGCCATTTTTTCCCCAGGCCATTCCCTTTGCAACAGAGTAAGAAAGGGATCCCAGAGAGAAAGGCAGTTGTCCTCTCCCAGAACAGAGGAACCACAGCAAAGAACTACAGAGCCCTTGCACGGACAGAGCCTCGGCTCCCTGGGGCGCACCTCACCCGGCCTGTGGTTGCTCATCTCGGGCAATTCCTCTACCTTAATAAACTGTACTCTGCTCTCCTGGCAGAGCCTGAGAGAGAACCCTGTTGGCCAAGCACCACATATGCCAGTTTCCGAAGCAGGCACTTGTGCAAAAGATTCACCCCCTACCATCTCCCAATGAGCCTTGGGATTCTTTGGTTGTAAGCAAGGACAAACAACCATGGAGAATGTAAGCAAAGAAGAGTCTGCTAGAAGGATATTGGTCAGCTCATGGACTTGATAACAAGGTTGGAGAAATGAGATCAAAAGAAGACTTGGAGGCTGGGCAGATCCCTAGATCTAAGCAACGGTGTCACCAGTAATCTATCAGGATCTGTCAGGACAAGGAGCACTGGTCAGTCTGAGGGTGTCCCTGGACTCGCTCTTACATGATCACACTGGCCAGGAGAGGCCAGGATACTTTTATTTATATCCCTCTAGGATTAGGCACCATGGCAAAGTAATTCCCAAAAGGAAATCAAGGAACCATCGCCTAACGAGGGAAGAGGAATGTTGAGCAGCTAATAAACAGCAAATGACCTCAAACCTTTCTGGTGGTTATAATCATACCCATTTTATAGATATGGAGACTGAGCCCCAGAGAGGTTAAATAATTTTCCCAGGACTATACTCTTAGTGCAGAATTAGGATTCTAGCTCCATTCCTCAGGCCCAAGGCCTTTTCTCATTTCCATTCACCTTTCCCAAATCTCTAAAGAGCACGAGATGGGGAACAGAGCAGACAGCACCCCAGACTCATGGCCCCGCCTAAATTTATCTCTGTGCACTGGTCTCGTGAAGGCTGCAGCTTCTCAAAACCTCCGTGTTTTCTCACCTTGGATGGAGATTAAGGCCGTGACCACATTCAGGACTTGTTGCCGTGCTGCTGGTGTAATTGCCTTATTACAGCTGCTCAGAGAAGTAATTTCCCAAACCATCTGTCTGGGCTACGTGCCTGGATAGGAGAAATTAAGATGCCCTTGGAGAGACTAATCGAATAATAAATGGCAGACGCACTCCTGCGAGTGCTGGTTCGTGGAGAAGTAGCCCTGGAAACTGTTAAGGACAGTTAACAAACAGGTATATCCTGAGCCCAGGACAGCCAGGCCTGCGTGGCGGCCAGTGGGGAGGTGATGGCAGGAAACTGGGTTCCAGGTGGGAAGCGTTCAGCATAAAGGAAGTGAGCTTGTTAGCTTCTCTCCTGAAGAGCCCAGCTGATCCTGCTCTGGATGAAGCATCGCATCCCAGCCCCTGGGAGTCTTGTCTCCATGATAATAACCTACATTTAAGCAGCACTTTTCTCCCAGATAGGCTAGGAGCAAGCAGGAAGGAAGGCAGAGGGAGGTAACACTTGTAGAAACATCTTCGATCTGAAAATTGTTTTCTGAACAAGAAGCGGCAGCCTGGAACTGGCCTGAACGGGTTTCAGATGAAGAGGAGGCTTCAGGCTAGACAATAAGGGACAATCTCCTGCTGGTTAGCTCCTAAGGGCGGCTGTGTGTAAATCTTGAACATCCAGCCCACACCAGGGATCCCCATCCTCAGCACCACTGACAGTGCTGGCCAGCTCTTTGCGGGGGTGGGGGGGTGGGGGGGGTGTCCTGTGCACAGCAGGATGCTAAGCCGCATCTTCAGCCTCTACCCACTCGATGACAGGAGCACCTGAACCCATCTCCCTCCAGCCCAAGCCCATGCCCCACCCATCCCACCTGCAACCCTGACAGCCTAGGTTAGAATTGGGGCCTGTTTTACTCGGTAAATTTTTTAATCGGCCACTAGAAAAACAAGTCCAATTTCCATCTTGTCCTGATAATTCAAAAACTCAGAAAAAAGCACTGACTCCCCTGGCTGGAGTGCAGGCCCCCAGCTCCAGGGTCCCTCATTCCCATAGCAACCTTTCACCCCACTCACATCCACTCCCCGACCGATGGGCCCGACCCAGCCTCCTAGGCACCTGTGTCACGTTTGTGTCCCTGATCTGTGTAGATGCTGCCCTGAAACCTCAAGCCCTGAGCCCCTCTCTCAACACCCTCTCCCTACTGAGGTGACTCTGAGGGTCACAAATTCCATAATACTGTCCCCGAACCTCATTTCTGATAATGGGGCCTCTCGCTGTGGTGCACCTCAAAGCTTACAAAGCTCCCTGCAATTTCAGTCATGCTCTTCATCTTTGTAACAGCCCAGAGGGTGGGTGGCATAGGTACTATCTCCCCAGAGTACAGGAGAAGGTCCTCAAAGAAGTCACATCACTTTTTCCCAAATGGCCCAACATTTCTTTTTTGAGACAGAGTATCACTATGTCACCCTCAGTAGAGTGCCATGGCATTACAACTCACAGCAACCTCAAACTCTGGGCACAAGAGATCCTCTTGCCTTAGCCCTCAAGGAGCTGGGACTACAGGCACCCACCCCGACACCCAGCCAGTTTATTTATTTCTAGTAGAGCTGAAGACTCACACTTGCTCAGGCTGGTCTCTAACTCCTGAGCTCAGGCGATCCACCTGCCTCAGCCTCCCAGAGTGCTAGGATTCCAGGCGTGAGCCACTGCAACCAGCTGAAATGATCCAACTTATTGACAGAGGAGCTAGTGGGTCCTGGGGCAGGGTTGGCTCCTGATAGTGGGGTGAATGTTTATATCTCCCCCTCCAAGTTCATATGTTGAAGCCCCCAAGGTGCCTATTTGGGGATAGGGCCTCTAGAGGAATAATTATGGTAAATGAGGGCATAAAGGAGGACTCTGATCAGGATAGTGTCCTTATAAGCAGAGACATCAGACAGTTCCAAACTTCTCCCTCTCCCGCAGCACACACACATCTCATCAAAGAAACACCACAGAGGCACCAGGAAGAAGGCAGCTGTTTGCAAGCCAAGAAATGAGCCTTCACGAGAAACTTTGATTTTGAACTTCCAGCCTCCAGAACTGTGAGAAATAAATGTTTGCTGTTTAAGCCCCCCAATCTATGGTAGAGCCCTAGCAAACTAAGGCACCCCTCAACATGGGGACACCTTTGTCAGCACAGGGCCCCCCTAAGGGTTGAGAAGGTGGTTGGTTAGGGAGCAGCAATGCCAGGCCCAGGCGCCCACCCTCTCCCTCCACTTACTCTGCTTCAGCTGCACGACAGCCCAACTGTCCCCCAAACCTGCAAGGGACACCCCAGCCTGGGCCCTTTTCCCTCTTGGAACACTCTCCCTGTCTCAGATCTCTGCCCCATCTCTGCTGGCTGCCCTCTCCCCAGTTCCTTGGGTTTCCTCCTCTCTAGCACTTGTCTGTCCAGCGCATTATTTTATAAATACATTTGCTTGTTATATAAAGGCACAAGCCAAGTCAGCCATCTGGTTTACCTCTGTGTCTACACCAGTGTCTCACACAGAGTGGGAGCTTAATGGTTATTTTAGGCTGTTTGGCCTGCTCTAAAAGTCTGGGCAGGTTGTAAATAGCAGGAGTTTATTTCTCACGGTTCTGGAGATGCGGAAGGCCAAGGTGAAGCTGCCAGCAGGTTGTGTGTCTGGTGAGGACCTGCTCTCTGGATTGTGGGTGGAGCTTCTGTGTCCTCCTCACATGGTAGAGAGCACTGGGGGGGGCCTCTTTTACGGGGCACTGACCCCATTCAGGAGGAATGACATGGTTTGGATGTTCAACCCCTTCGGATCTTATGCTGATATTTGATTCCTTGTATTGGAGGCGGGGCCTGGTGGGAGGTGTTTGGGGGAGGATTCCTTGCGAATGGCTTGGCACCCTCTCCTCAATAATGAGTGTGTTCTTGCTTTATTAGTTCACATGAGAGCTGCTGGTGGTTGTTTTCTTTGTTGAGACAGAGTCTCATTCTGTTGCCCTGGGTAAAGTACCGTGGCATCACAGCTCACAGCAACCTCAAACTCCTGGGCTCAAGTGATCCTCTTGCCTCAGCCTCCTGAGTAGCTGGGACTACAGGCGCCCAGCACAACACCTGGCTAGTTTTTCTATTTATTTATTTATTTGTTTGTTTATTTTAGTAGAGATGGGGTCTTGCTCTTGCTCAGGCTGGTCTTGAATCCTGAGCTCATGCAATCCACCCGCCTCGGCCTCCCAGTGTGCTAGGATTGCAGGCATGAGCCATCATGGCCGCTGACAGGTGATTGTTTACAGGAGTGTGGGCACCCTCCTCCTCCCTTGCTCTGCCTCTCCATGTGACATCTGTGCTCCCCCAGCACCTTCAGCCTTGACTGGAAGCTCCCTGAAGCCCTCAGCAGAAGCAGGGGGTGGTGTGGTGCTTCTCGTGCAGGCTGCAGAGCTGTGAGCCAAAGAAATCTCTTTCCTCTATAAATCACCCAGCTTCAGGCATTTCTTTACAGCAGTGCAAAACAAGGGCTCCACCCTTACGACCCAATCGCCTCCCACAGGCCTCCCAATACTGTCACCTTTGGTGAATTTCAACGTAAGAATTTGGAGGTAGGCAGACATTCAGACCATAGCAATAGTTAATTGTTTAATTCACTTCTCAGATGATGTACTTATTAAAGGAAAATTATTATTTTCATGATTACACAAGAAATGCATGCTTACAAAAAATCAGATTAACATATCAACTGATAAGGAAGGAAATAACTCTTACTTCTATCTCTCCCCCCCCAACATACATCAAAGCACTTGCTAAAATATTTATGTGCTTCCTTCTCTTAGACCTTCTTCTAATATTAAAATATTTAATACACATGTGTACTAGGGCCCCCTGCCCCTTAGGGATCCAAGTGTGGTTGGTAAGACAGTGAGAACTCATAGCCCCTCACGGCCACAGCCCCCACCCCTGCTTGTTCCCAGGGCCTCCTTCACTGCTGGCCCTCTTAGCTGTGGACCCCATAACCATGTTCCAGGTCTGCTTCCACCCCCACTAACCCTCACACAGAACTTGGCTGCTTTGCCCGTTTTCATAGGAAATCCTAAATTCTGTACCTCCTCCCCCAATTCATATGTTGAAGCCCTAACTGTACTTGGAGGTAATTAAGGTTAAATGACGACATAAAGTCAATAGGTTGGGCACTTATGCAATAAGAGTGGTATCTTTATAAGAGTCAGAGATACCAGAGATCACACTCTCTGTACTCACAGAGAGAAAAGGCTATCTGAGGAGAGAGCAAGAAGGCAGCTGTCTGCAGGCTAGAAAGAGAGTCCTCCCCAGAAACAACCATGATTGGCCCTTTGATGTTGGACTTCCCAGCCTCCAGAACTGTGAGAACATGTTTCTGTCATTCAAGTCCCCCAGTCTGTTACGGCATCCTGGGCAGACTAAGATGTACTCAAGATACTGTTTGATATTGCTTTTTCACTTAATAAGGTACAGTAGACATCTTTTTGCATTCTTTCCTAGAAGAGCTACCTTGTCATTTTTAATGCCTACATTCAGCTTATACTGAATGTTTCTGAAATTGAGGCTTTTTGGTGCATCCAAAGTGATTTGTTCTCCCTCAGAGCAGAAACTCCCCAAGAGCAGCACCCTGAGACTGGTTGAGGTGAGAATCAGAAATGTCTGGGGCCCCGAGGAAGAACCCATATCCCTGAGTTTCTTTGGGGTTGAATGAAGACGCTACCCCTCTATCCCATTTCCCACCCTGGAATAAGGCCCCCGACTCACCCAGCCTCCTTCCAGAGGCTTCCTTCCCTGAGCCTGTGCTCCATCCAGAAACTGCTGGTGCCTGGGAGCAAGCAGGACTGTGGCAAGGAGCTTCTCTCCCTCCCTCAACCTACAGATCATTCTCCAGTTGCTGCCATAGGAACTTTTCAATGCGGAGGTTTCGTGCATGATGAACATAATTACGGATAATGGCACTGAGTCAGTCAGGAGGTCTGTTTTTCAGCTCAGTTTTCAAATTAGGGTTGGGAAAACATTCCTGCTGCCGCCCAGGCTGGCTGCTGGCTGTCCACACCACCACCTTCCTGCCTGGCTCCAGCCTCTCTGAAACAGAAAAACCCTACTTGCAATTAGAGGAGGAGAGAGGTGTTGACAAAAATCAGCCACTCTGCTGAGCTGAGTTCTCAAAGTCCTGGGGCCTGTGTCTGGCCCTGGTTGGGGACAGGGACTATACAACAGACCATTTGGGATTGAGGAAGGGGGCCCAGAGATGAGTGGGCAGAGCTGCCCAGAAAACCGTGAGGCAAGCCACCTGCCACTTTGTTGGGCACCCTCACCCTCGTCGCTGCCCCTGACCACTGCCTGGGGGTCTTCCTCCCTCAGGCCTGGGGGTTTACTGGACCTCCTTTCCTCAGCCTCCCCCAGGGCGCGATGCTATCTCAAAGATCTCTCCTTCTCCCTCCCCCCACCAAATGCTATGACAATGACAAAGAATCCCTTAGTGCAGCCTATGGGTCGCGACCCCTTTATAACAATGAAAATACATCCTACATATCAGATATTTACATTACGATTCATAACAGTAGGAAAATTACAGTTATGAAGTAGCAATGAAAATAACTTTATGGTTGGGGGTCACCCAACACGAGGCATTAGGAAGGTTGAGAAGCACTGCCTGAGTGCATGGCGACTGTGCGCCATCAGCCTACACCTCTCCTGCAGACCGTCGCCCTGCAGGCTCGATTTGTCTCTGCGTGGTAGGCCCTGTGGCTTCATCCTCGCACCACAGATAAGAGAAACGAGTTGAGGTAAGTTGCCCAGGTGGCCGTGGTGGAGGTGGGCTCGAACCCAGTGCCCCTGCTCCTGAGTGCCATGCTGTGAAGCCTCAACAGATGAGGAAAGCATGGAAGGTCCTAAGGGGTGACGGCCGAAGTTTAAGAGGTGGCCTTCCTTGCCACTGCCAAGAGGGAGAAAGACAGGGATAGGAAACCTTCAGAGAGACAGCCTCTATGCCACTAGGTGGGGGAAGGGAGGGTGCAGAATCGAAACTCCCCGAGGCCCCCGCCCTCAGTCTCCTGGGCTGTGTGTCAGCTGAGGATCCCCCCCAGGATGGTGAGGCTGGGGCTCCAGGGGATGCTGAGCCCTGGACCTGGCTCTGCCCATGCATTGGCACTGCAGGGCCTCTGGCATCTATCTGGGCTGACAGCCTAAGCTGTGCAACTTTGGGCAAGTTGCTTGACTTCCCTGAGCTTCATGTGTCTCAAACATCAAATGCAAGCTTTGGATAAAAAGATCTAGTTCCAAACACTTTGAGCAGTAGGTTCTCCCAAATAAAAGCGGTGAAGGCAGAGCCTGGAGACTCTGGGGCAGTTAGGATCTCACTAAAGACGTCCCTGTGTGAACATGCTCCCCCTGGGCTGGCTGAGAGGACACCTCCACGAACGCCAAGACCAGCCCATTCACCAAGAATCCTTTCGCCAAATATAAAATTATCTAAATATCTTACATGAAAAATTAGCTTAAATTCTAAAATTCTCCAAAGAATTGCTGACAATTGGCTTTCTGCTGATAAAATTTCCCGAGTGAGAGTTAACTACACATGGCACTTAAACCAAATCAATCAGGAAATCTAGTTACACAGACAAATTGGTCATTTGGCAAAGTGATGGATGAGTTTAGTTAGAATGGAGAAACTCAAGTTGCCCAGACCCACCAAACCAGAGCCTGCATTTTAACGTGACCTCAAGGGGTGTGGTGCATCATGTGACCTGAACGTGCAGGTGAGGCCTGTGTGCTAGGAGAGCCAGGATGCCACCCCACTGCTCATCTTCCATCCCCCCATCTCCTCCCTCTCCTTTCCTTCCCCGGGGGACATCGAAGCTCCAAGCTCTGACAGATGCTGTCACTGGGGCCTGATTTCTGTCATCTGAGGCTGACAGTTATTTGCAACAAGTCGCTAGCCAGGGAAGTGCATCTCTTTAGAGACAAGGAGCGGCATTCTGCTCCACACCACTGTGCACGGGGCTAGTTACTAGGAGGGTAACAGTTGGAGGGGCTACCCAGGGGACAGAGACAGGGCCAGTCCTCAGTGACCAATTATTTCTTGTACAATCTCAGATCATGAGCAGATTTGAGCAGAAGAGCCTTGCCAGGCACAAACCTCAGGGTGCCAGAGGGAGGCAGCAAGAGGGGTTGCGATGAGGGTAGTGGTGGGGGCCGTGAGCCCCTCCCTCGCCACTGCCTGCCATAAAGACCATAAGCAGCTGGCTGTGCTTCTCAAGCGCCAGCCTGTGTCACCCACAATTGCACAGAAGGCTTGTTAAAATGTAGAGGGCTAGCTCGGCGCCTGTAGCTCAAGCAGCTAATGCGCCAGCTACATACACCAGAGCTGGTGGGTTCGAACCCAGCCCAGGCCTCCCAAACAACGACAACTATAACCAAAAAATAGCCAGGCGTTGTGGCGGGCTACTTGGGAGGTGGAGACAAGAGAATCGCCTAAACCCAGAGTTGGAGGTTGCTGTGAGCTGTGATGCCAAAGCACTCTACCCAGGGTGACTGCTTGAGGCTCTGTTTCAAAAAAAAAAAAGATGCAGAGAGCTGGCCCCACATCCAGACCTTCTGGTTCAGTTGTTTGGGGTGGGGTGGGGGGTGTGTATCCAAGTTTTCATTTCTGCCACATTCTGAGATCCGGCTGCTGCTGCTGACCCAAGGAACACACTTGGAGAGCCACTGCCTTTGAGAAGATGGCCCCCAGACAGAGACTGTGTAGGGGAATGGAGCAGACTCAGAATCAGCCAAATCTAGATTTGAAGCCCAGCTCTTCTATTTCATAGCCATGTGACCTGGGGCAAGTCACTTTACCTCTCTGTGTGCATGGCCTCATCTGCCAAGTGGCTCTCAGGATAGTAGCTATGGTATGGAGTAAGTGAGGGAACACCTACCAGGCTCCTGGAGCACTGGGAAAGCCCAAAGTGCTCACTAGGCCATTAACTAGTGCTCATGGCCTAGGCCAGTACCAGCCTAGGAGTGCGTGTCTGTGGGCCTGGCCCCTTTCAGAAGTCGGGACTATCCCCATTTTACATAAGAGAAAATCTACTCAGAGTGGCTGAGTAACTTGCCCAAGGTCACACAGCTGGGAAGTGATGGGTCCAGATTCAAACCCCAGCTGCTGACTCAGTTGCCATCCTGCCTTCCCGTCTGTAGAACTGATATGACCTCATCCTTACTGGGTTGTGGCCAGCAGCGTTTTGTAATAAAAATGTGTGAAAGTTGTCAGAATGAGAATGGGATCATTTCCATTAAAAAAAGAATTCCTGACTGGGCAGCGCCTGTGGCTCAAAGGAGTAGGTCGCTGGCCCCATATACCGGAGGTAGCAAGTTCAAACCGCCCCGGCCAAAAACTGCAAAAAAAGAAAGAAAAAATTCCTGAGAAATACATGTAGAATCAGGAGTAGTCAGAAAAAAAGGATTCTTGTGCATAAATTTCTAATAACAATTATTACAAAAGACTCTGCAAAAACCTGCACAGAAGCCATCTCAACTTTGCACAAACAATCCCTTTGCAAGGACATCTGCCCAGCAACTGCTTGTCTAGCCTCGGAACAGCATCTCCCTATTTTTTTTTTTTAAGAGACAGAGTCTCTCTCTTTGTTGCCCTCAATAGAGTACCATGGCATCACAGCTTACAGCAACCTCCAGCTCTTAGGGGCTTAGACAATTCTCTTGCCTCAGCCTCCCGAGTAGCTGGGACTACAGGCACCCACCACAATGCCCAGCTATTTTTTTGTTGCAGTTTGGCCAGGGCCAGGTTCCAACCCACCACCCTCGGTATATGGGGCCAGCGCCCTACTCACTGAGCCACAGGTGCCACTAGCATCTCCCTTTTTAATCATCTTTGTACCCAAGGATAACTCCCTCGAAACAATTACGAATCCTCCTCAATTTTCCTTTCAAAACCTTTGTCTTTCTCTACCTCTCTGAACACACAGTTTACTCTGGCACACAGATTCCCATTGCAATGTCCCACTCCCTGATAAGCCTCATTTTCTTTTAGACGGCCTCACTCTGCTATTTAGGTTGACAAATGGCTCAGTGTTCTGAGTGAGAATGTGAGACCCTCCAGCTATCAGTTTTATTGCCTCTAGAACTGTGCTATCCAATACAGTAGCCACCAGCCACGTGGGGCTGTTGATAATTCATTAAAATTAAATAAAATTAAACATTCAGTTTCTCAGTTGCACTAACCCCATTTTAAGAGCTCAATAGCCATGTGTGGCCAGTGGCTGCCATACTGGAAAGTGCAGAACTAGGACATTCCCATCTCCACATGAAGTTCTTCTGGAGAGCACAACTCCAGAGCCTTGATCCAATTATTGTATGTTCTTTTCTGTATTTTAAACTTTTACAGATTAGAAGAAAAACAAGAGCCTTAGTCCATGATCAGAAAGAAGGTGGGGCTGATTAAATAATGCAAGTATAATGTCTCCTAAAATGTGAAAAAGTGCTCAGCCTCAATCAATATTAGAAAAACGCAGGCTGAGTGAGGGGCTCATATCCATGATCCCAGCATTTTGGAAGGGTGAGGGAAGAGGATCGCTTGAGGCCAGGAGTTTAAGACTAGCCTGGGAAACATAGCAAGACCCCATGTCTACAAAAAACTAAATAAAATAAATAAATAAAACAAAATAGCTGGGCACAGAACACATACCTATAGACCCAGCTTCTTGGAAGACTAGGAAAGGAGGATCACTTGAGCCCAAGCAAGGCTGCAGGGAGCTATGATCAGGCCACTGCATGCCAGCCTGGGGGATAGAGCAAGACCTTGTCCCTTAAAAAAACAAAAATAAAGAAATGCAAATTAAACTGTACTGAGATACCATAATGTGCCTATATGAATAACCCAGAAGCTTAATAACACACTCTGTTAGTGGGACCATGGGTAGACAGGCCTTCCCCTAAACCACAGCAGAACTCTAAATTAATTGGTGTCATTTCTAAGGAGAGCTTTGGCAGTAGCAAGCCAGATTTTAGATACATATGTTATTTTATTCAGGGATTCCGTTTCTGGGGGTAATCCCTGAGATAAAGTCACTCACATTCCAAAAGGCATACACACAGGATTCTCCTTATAGGATATCTATGTTAGCTGAAGATTAGAAGCAATCTAAATGCTTAGCTACAGAGGACTAGCTGAATACATGAGTGCAGTGAAATATTATACAGCTGGGAAAAAAGGATGAGGACATGCCCTCAGCACCACAGAGAAGAGCTGTCCAAGCAAAGGGATGGGCAGTGGATAGAGAGGGAGGATTTAGAATATACACTTGTTAAGTGCACATGGCATTTACATACAGGTTATCTATTGAACATGACTGCTTACCTGTGGGTGGAAGAAGGGAGAGGAGAATCTGGGCAGATAAGGCAGAGAATTTTCACTATATGCATTTTTATTTTAAAATATTAGAACCATATGTATGACTTCTACACAAAATATTAAATAAAGAATAATAAATGTGGCAAACCGCGCTGGAGACATGGGGTTCAGCCACCCACAGATTTGCAGGCAGGAGCCTTGTCTCTCCGACAGCTGCCCTTTGACTGCTGAGCAGTGGGGATTGATCGCTATTGACCGACTTCCTTTTTTCTCCAGTGTAAGGTTTTGCAGATTCTCAGCAGACCTCTAACTCTCCCCAGTGTATATAGCACACACAGATATAACTCAACCTCCGATCATCGCTACCTTGAGTTCCAGAGAATCACTCTAGACGCGGAATCAGGAAACTTGATCCTGACACTAGGCTGCTGTGTGACCCTGGGCTAGTCACGTTCCCACACTGGGCTTCAGTGTCCCCATGTGTCTCTGAACGGCTTTTACTTTGACATTCTGTTCTGTGGACTACAGGCCTAGTAAAATAATGGGAAGGGTCATCTGCATGGGGCAGTCTTCCTAAAAAGTCAAAATATGTATTTACACACACACACACACATATATCAGTCTTTATGAGAGGAAGTGCATAAGCCCTTGGCCTCCTAGAAAGAAAATGGGCAAATAGGAATGACCAGATGCCATCCTGAGCACTGGGCAGGAGGTCCGCAGGGTCAAAATTTAATTAAATAGTCCCACGTTGTCAGTGGCCACTAACTCCTGCTCTGGAGGCTAAGAACCATTAAGCAGAGGGGAGGGGAGGAGGTGCGGGAGTTAACTGGGAGTCTGCTCTGGGGAGCCCCCATCTCCTGGCACACCAGGTGTTTCTTTTATGCTCAGCAAGAAGGGGGGATTCCGGGGTTCTGGGGCAGGTAGAAGCAAGGGACAGATTAAGGCAATGAGAGTCCCAGGTAGCTGCATTAGCAAGAGCCGGAGTACTGCCCAGGGAGGCCATGACACTACACCCACCCCTCCACGGCCGCCTGACCTGCCTTGCTGGTTTCCCTGACCATGGTGACCTCACTCCAAGGGCAGGTCTGGGTAGTGATGGGCCGTCCTCTTGCAATTTGACTGGCCTGTGCCTGACGGAAGGGTTTGGAAGACTGTTCCACTGCCTTGTTCCCCAAGCTGAAGTGGAGTTTGCCTCTCTGCCAAGAAATGGATACTGTCAGCCTCCCCAGGGACTGGGGCCAAAAGGGTGGCACAGGACTCATGCTGCGGCCCTAGACCTGTGCTTGGAGGTTTAGGACTCCTCACTGGATGCAAGGACAGTATCCGGCAATAGACTCTCAATGATCACTGAATGAACAACTGGCTTAATGGGTGGGGGCACCAGAGCCAGAGTTCCGGGTTCGCATCCATTCTTGCCGGCTGTGTGACACTGGGCCAGTGCCTAACCTCTCTGAGCCTTACAGAGCACCTGGGAAGATGAAACGAGGTCAGGCATGCAAAGAGAGAGCTCAACACAGCAGTCAAGAAATGGAGGCTGCTCTCATGAGGGTGAGGACGGGGACTCCTGACTCTGGAAGACAGTAGTCCGTCTGACCTGCCTTTGGCATCAGTCTGCTCCTGCTGTCCACAACCTGTCCGGTGCTCCACTCTCCCTGCCTCTTGCTTTGCTCCCCTCAGGAGAGCCCCACAGTAGGCAGGGTAGAGGGGGGCATATGGGGACACTCCACCCAAAAAGGTCTAATCCCTGCTCAAAGTCTGTGCCAGGCCCTGAACCCTCTCAGCAGGCACTGTGTTCAGAGGTCTGCAGGCAAAGCTCATGCCGTCCTTGAATGTCCTTGAAGGTAGGGACCCCTGTGCCCTTCCAGTCCATCACCCTGGAGCTCAGGGGTAGGGATGCCCACTCACTGCCTGAGTGTGCACCCCAGACCTTCCCTCCTTCCCTCAGGGCCTAACCTCATGCAGGGAACCAGAGGAGCCCCTTGAATGACACCCCTCCTCAGTCCCACCCCCTCTCCCCACAGACTCAATGATTGTAAAATTGAAGGGCAAGACCAGAGTTTCTACTGAGATCTTCCCCAGAGATGAATGGGGCTGGCCTGGTTACCCAAGTCATCTTTCGAAATTCATTTATTTGAGGAAATTAAGAATCCGTTTATGCCCATGAACCTAAGCCCTTGATTGCGGAAGGTTAGGGGGGCCCTGTTCCAAAGCCCCTACCCCATCACCAGGAGGATTGTAATCACTGTACCCTGGCTGGGCCCTCAGACAACAAACTTCCCAAGACTGATCAGCCACCAAGATATGTTGTCTCTGTGTTGGGTGGGGGAGCACTCAGGGAGAAAGGCAGTGTGAATTCCACTTGAAAAGTTGGAGCATGACTTAAGAATCAGCTTTCAGTTAGACAACTGTCAACCTAAATAACACACAGGGGAATCCCTGAAAGAAAATGTTTATTTGGGGACAGAGCATGACGCTGGGAGTGCGCGTCATGTCATAGTGAACTATGTGCATATTCAGGGAAGCAGAGGAAGAGGGTTTTTAAACAGAAGAAAATGAAGAGAATTGCATACTTGTTTTGAAATAATTATCCTTAGCTATAAAGATCAAAAACAAGGGTGGTAACGGTCTGAAGCTGGGCAGCTGTCCTTGCAGAGGAATGTTTTGTGTAAGGTTTTGACGGCCTTTCTGTAAGGTTGTGTTTTTTGCACAAACTGTCGTGGTAGTTTTTGTGATGAGGCATGCACTTGAGACCTCTCTCAAACATCCCAGCAGGCTCAGGCTCTATTTGTCAGGGTTTTGTGTGAGGTTAGTGATTCCATTCTGATTCTGACAACTTTCACACCATAGAGAAATAAGAACCAGAGACCTCATCTAGCCTACTTGTCCCCTCGTGTGGTAGACCCACCAGGCACATAGAGCTACCTGGAGAGTTAGGCTAAATGCAGGTTCCCAGGCCCTAGTTCAGACCTGTGGAGTCAGAATCTCAGGGAGGTGGGGGGGCTGGAGGGAGATGCATTACTGGGGAGCTCCCTCTTCTTGCCAGTGAAGAAGCAGAAGGAGAGGTAGCTGGCCAAGGGCCTCAGGCCAGGGCTTGCCGGGAGCTGGGACACAGCTCTAGGAAATGCTGCTCTGGCTGCGAGTGGGGCAGGGACAGTGGGTGACATAAGGCTCTCTGTACTATTGCCGCAAAATGAGGCTCAGCTGACGTTAAGGGAACCCCAGCTTCCAGCAGGCAGCTCCTTCAGTTGGGAAAGCCATGCAGGCCAGGCAGTGGGATCTCGGCCCAGTAGGGTCTTCAGGACTGGGTCTATTTCAAGTGGGGCTCTAACTGGGGTCTGGCCACCTGGGCTCTGACATTTACTGGCTTTGTGACCCTTCGTACCTTTCTGAGCCTCATTCCTCATCTGAAAACTGGGACTAATGAGGACAACTCCTCCCTGGGTTAGCTGTGGGATGCATGAGGCGGCACGGGCTGCTCAGTGTTTGTGTCTCGGATCCTTCCCGATTCCTTGGGGCTGCATTTATGTTCCCCACCCTCCTCACTCCGTTTCTGAGCAGACAAGGGAGGGGAGGGCAAAACCTGGCCTCCCACTCTGCCCCCAGACCTGAGCTTCCCCACCCTCCCCTTCCATCACGAAGCTCCCAGTCCCCACAGGCTCCTCCTCCTTGCTTGGGAAGAGGCTGCAGGTCCACTTCAGAGTCAGGTGCTAACCCCGTCTCTGCTTTACTAATCACATCTCTAACTGCCCATCAGGGCCAATTATAGCAGAATTAGACGCCAGGACTACCACAGAGTTAACAGCATTGCAGCTCCAGCCAGTGGAAGCTGCCAAATGGCCTATTATGAACAGCATTTGGGGGGTAATGCTTGGTTCCTGTTAATGGGCTGACATGTACAGGGGGCTCAGAGTCTCACTGCTGCTGTGCCCCTCCCTGGGTCAGACCTGAAATGTAACTGGCTCTATCTCCTGGTAGCTGAGAGACCTTGATTAAGTCACTGAATTTCTCTGAACCCCACCTACAGAATGGGCTTGAAAATGTTAGCCCCCTTGTGGGACCGTCTTGGTCATTAAATGCCCTTTGTACAGGAAGTACTTAGCGCACAGCCTGACAACACACTCGGTGATGGAAAGCATGCTGTGTTTTACACAAGGACTTCCTTTCAGGGACAACAGCCTTGGATGGCGGAGGCCTGGGCACAGATTTAATCAGATGTGTGCGCCCCAGATTACCATGGAGATCGTCTAATCTAATACACGGAGACTGCTCAGCGGCTGCTGTTCGAGTTGGCGGCTGCTGTTTGAGTTAAAAAGAAAACAAGAATCTAATTTTAGCCCAAAGAAGAGAAACTTAAAAGGCAACTTAAACAACGGGCTTTGGCTAGACAGTATGATAATTGCTGCTGTTTTTTCAACACTTACTAAGTGAGGCTCGGTGCCTGTAGCTCAAGCGGCTAGGGCACCAGCCACATACACTGGAGCTGGCAGGTTCGAACCCAGCCCGGACCAGCCAAACAACAATGACAACTACAACCAAAAATAGTTGGGCGTTGTGGCAGGTGCCTGTAGTCGCAGCTACTTGGGAGGCTGAGGCAAGAGAATTGCTTGAGCTCTAGAGTTTGGGGTTGCTGTGAGCTGAGATGCCGTAACACTCTCCGGAGGTTGACATAGTGAGACTCTGTCTCATAAAAACACTTACTGATAACTGCTTTCCTTTAATGAAAAAAGTCATCTAAACTCACTATTTAATTGCAGCTATTATTTTCCCCAGTGCTGGCATTAGGTAGCAGTTAACCAGTTTTCATAGCTATCCCCCAGTGTGTTGGAGGGGGACGGAGACCAGAGTCACACGGCTGCAGTGGCAGAGCTTAGAAGCCCGTGCTCCTCAGGGGCAGCCCGGACTGCACAGGCGGGAGGTGATACTGCAGCTTCCAGTCTTCACTCCTCTCCATCTTGCCAGGTGGCAGTCACAGCTGAGGCGGCCCCAAGCAGCCGTCCAAGTGGGTGGACCCCACAGTGTCACCAAGACAAGTGGGGCTGGGCCCACTCAAAGCATCAGTGTCAGTGGGGAGGGCCCCAGGGACAACAGGGAGGCTGTCTTGGCAGTGCCACCATTACACGAAAGTGCCCCTGGAGTCAGACAGCCCTGCTTAGGACTCAGCAACGAAGCTCATGTGGAAAATGGAGGGAAGAGTAGCTCCCCACTGGCAAAAGAAAGTGTAAGAAGCACCTGACACCACGCGCGGGGCACAGCCAGAGTCACCTCATGGAGAGAAACTGAGGCCACCCTCATCCCTGCACACACCCCTGCCCCTGGACCTTGCTGTGTACGGTCAAGGGTCCCTGAATGGGGCCTGTCACCTGCCCACTCCCTCCTGGGGGACACCAGTCTCCTTGCAGCTCAAGAGACCCAGCTTGGAGCTCCTGCTGCAGAGGCAGAAATATACCCACTGCAGCCTGGAGATGGGAAATGTGGTTTTCACCCTGTCAGGCACTAGGGTGAAGGCAATTTACAGCTGGTCAGCCCGAGCAGACGTGGCTAGACGAGTTTTGTAGTTCATTAAACAGTGCGGACCAAGGCTTCAAGAGATAGCCATCTGCCATGCCAATGTGCAGAGCCCGCCCTGCAGCCTGCCTGGGCAGGGCTCCTACGACACCAGAGTGAGGGGACACCTGGTTTCTCTGCCAGTGGGTGACAAGGATCAGGACTCTTAGGGGCTGTGTGCCTGAGCACTCCATGATCCCTGCTTTGGGGATCAACCCAGTCTCCCCTCTCTTTACAGAGAGAAAATGCAGAAGAGGGTAGAAACTGGCAAGCTTTCCATCTTTTGAAGGCTCTCAAGTGTTTGCAAATAAATGCTCCAAAGCAGGTCACAAAGATCCCACTTATGGGAAAGGGGTCACATAGAAAGCAAAAGAACCCAGGAGATCCTGTGTGTCCTGCAAGCAGCAGACACTGACCCCAACCCTTTGAGGTGAGAAAGAAAAAGCCATCACAGTGCTGAAGGCTTCAGAGGGCAAGAATCAGATAGCTCTGGGGAAGGGCAGGGGGGGCCCCAGCAGTCGTTAGGTATCCCTGTTCTCCTAAAGAGCTGGCTTCAGGGCTCGGCGCCTGTGGCTCAGCGGGCTAAGGCGCCAGCCATGTAAACCTGAGCTGGCGGGTTCGAATCCAGCCTGGGCCCGCCAACCAACAATGATGGCTGCAACCCAAACAAAATATAGCCGGGCGTTGTGGCGGGCGCCTGTGGTCCCAGCTGCTTGGGAGGCAGAGGCAGGAGACTCGCTTGAGCCCAGGAATTGGAGGTTGCTGTGAGCTGTGATGCCACGACACTCTACCCTGGGCGACAGCTTGACGCTCTGTCTCAAAAAAAAAAAAAAAAAAAAAAAAAAGAGCTGGCTTCAGTTATACACCCACCTGTTGGCTCAGGGAAGTAGGACCGCTTCACCAGCAACTCCCAAAACTCCCAAGCCGATTACAAGAACAGAAAACAGAAGCTGAGCAGACTCAAAAGTGTCCATGACCATGGGCCAATCTCTTTAATAGATGAAAAGACAGGTCAGAGTGGCTCACCGGTTGGCCTCATGAGTTTGGGTGGTAGAACCCAAATCCCTAGTTTAATCCAGATTCCTGTTTGACCGTGGCTTGCATCTCTCTCCTTCCCAATAGCAAGTAACGATTAGCAGTTGTGCGTCATTTACCTTAGGGAGTCTCTGGCCCAGCTGACATCCTGCTTTTGACAGCCCTGAAGGGTACCTGTCCCTCCATGTGCCCAAAGCCTGGTATTGCACCTCCCACATGGCTGGAGCTTATGGGACACTGCCCAGTAGAGAATTCTGCTAACAGAGATGGTCTGCTGAGAGGAGCCGCGGACTCCACTGCCATCCAGGCAGCTGAGAAATGGTGGAACATAGCTAGATCTGCTGCATGGGCAGGAAGTGGGCACCCACTGGGCACCTGCTCTGTGCCAGTCCATGTGTCACGGCTACATTGTGAAACCTTCATCAGCCCCTGACAGTGTTTCACCCGGGTGACACTGGGCAGGTCATGTCCCATCTGTGAGCTCCAACTCTCTTACCGGAAAACAGGGCTATTGTAAAATTTCATGGAGACAACAGACACAGAGCGCTTTGCACAGTGCCAGGCACACAGTAAGCACTTAGTACACAACAGTGGAATCAGTGGTCGCTGTTATTCTGAGACCTGAAGGATGAGGAAAGGGGAAAGTGAGGTTTCACAGCAGAGGAAGCCAAGGCTCAGAGACTTGAAATGTCCTACACAGGGACACCCAACTCACAGGGCCTGGAGCTAGCTGACCCCAAAAGCATCTCTATCCCTTCAGTTGCACTGTGCTGCCTCTCAAGAGTCTGGATCAATGTCCCAGCTCTGCCACTTGCTTGCGCCCTTTGCCTCTGAGTCTCCAGGTCCTGTGAATCTTCTCCTATGACCTGGCCTGCCTGGGTGGAAGTGGCCAGGGCCTGATCTGACAGCCTTCTCTCAAAAATGCTTTTGCATCCAATCTTCCCCAGAGCACCTGCCTCACGTGGATTTCCCCAAACTGCCTTCCAAGGCCCCCTTGCCCCTGATAAGTTAGCACCCCCAGGAGAAAGCCCTTTCATCCCTGTTTTCTTGCCTTTGACGTCCTTTCCTGTATTAGCAACTGGGGCTGGTGCCTTTAATCTTCTCCTCACTGTATTTGCAGTTCTGAAGCAATTCCACACTTCATGTCACCATGATGGGTTAGCTGGATCCAGCATGATTTTCAGTAGGCTCAGAAACTCCAAGTCTGCTGGGACTTGGGAAGTCTGACTATCCCCTGGTCACCCTTGGAAAGCCTGACAGGAGCGCATGAAACCCAGGAGGCAGAGCCTGTCCCACGCCAGGGAAGAGTTCAGCCACAGGAAATCAGCACCCAAGGACTTCAGATGCCGTGCCTCCAAAGCGATCCCTGACCCACCGCAATGACATTTTGGCCAGTGTCAACTGTCAATTCAATTCTCCAACCCCTGATTGGAAGTCAAAAATACCCTGTCAAAACCAGCAAGATACCACTGTGAGCAAAACACAGGTGAATCCACATGCCAGCTTAAGTTCCAACCCTTTGATTTAAAGAAAGATGCTTAAATTATCTCAAAACAAATATTTTCTAATGAATTTCAAACTCAGCCCTCACTCCCATCAGCTATGTGCACACTGGAGTTGCTGTTGCTCCCTGGTGGCTTCTGAAAGAGGAATTAGCTGCTCAGATTCCTGTCAGAAATGGTACTTTCTATCCCTGTATAAGCCTCTGTGAAAGCCATGAGACTAAAAAAATTTTTTTTAAATAATTTTAGACTTATAGAAGGTGGCAACAATAACAGAGTTTTTGTAAATCCTTCCCCCAGCTTCCTCTGGGGTAAAACCTTATGTAACCATGGTCCACTTATCAAAACTAAGAAACTCACAGACATAAGTTAGAACCACTAGGGTAATTAATCAATATTTCGTAACAGGATATACAACTATTCTATTTCTCCTTAAACATGTGCCTAATTAGGCTTGGCGCCTGTGGCTCAATGGGCTAAGGCGCCAGCCACGTACACCTGAGCTGGCGGGTTTGAATCCAGCCCCAGGACCTGCCAAACAACAATGACGGCTGCAACCAAAAAATGGCCGGGCGTTGTGGCCAGCACCTGTAGTCCCAGCTACTTGGGAGG
>CAUYON010023161.1:0-30007 GCA_963573935.1 Arctocebus calabarensis
AGGGAGGGGTGGGGAAAGGAAGAGCAGAGAGAGGGAAGGAGAGAGGGGGTGGGGTCTTGGTGTGTGCCACACCTTTAGGGGGCAAAACACGATTGTAGGAGGGACTTTAGCTAACAAATCCAATCAGTGTAACCTGGTTTCTTGTACCCTCAATGAATCCCTAACAATTAAAAAAAAAAGAAAGAAGGAAAATTAGCTGTGTATAATGGTATATGTCTATAGTCCCACTTAATTGGGAGGCTAAGGCAGGAGAATTGCTTGAGCCTAGAATTGAGGTTGCTTGAGCTACATTTGCTTTGTCACTCCAGCCTAGGTGACAGAGTGAGACCCTGTTTCTAAAAACAGAAAAGAAAAGAAAGGAAAATACTTGGCTCTGGTAAACAAGAAGCAAAGTAAACTTATGGCAGAGTTATTTAAATGGTATATGGATCTTTGCCTGTGATGACACAAGTATAGGAAGTTATACAGAAATTTGATGTTATTCCACTAGTTATTATACTTTATACAAAGAAATAAATACACACAAATGGTCTACAGTAACTTAATTCGCCATCCAACTCTTTCTTCTCTTTTTCTTTTTTATTTAACTTTCAACCTCTCTTGTACACTATCAAACTCTTACACTGAGTTTCTGTTTTCAGGACTAAAAATTAAGAATCTCAAAGCACATCCAAAAGATAAGACATTTATGTGAATCTTTTATTTTTGCTTTATAGGGACTATTTTAATAAATATTCTGATTAACATGATGACATGATGATAATTCTAAAGTAGGAAAAAATAATATTTGATTAACATGATGACATGGTGATAATTCTAAAGTAGGAAAAAATAAATTGCAGAGATAATTTCCTAGGGTCATTCATTCATTAAGTCAATAAGCAGCTGTTGTTGGAAATGGATGTTCAGTACGAAGTTCCTAGGACAAATGAGACACCCCTGTCTTCTTGAGCTACCAATGTGAAAGTAATTATATTTAGGAAGATAAATATATTTTATATACATGTTGATACCTAGACATTCTGCAAAAAAAAAGTGAAAATAAAGTACAAAATTTGCCACAACAAGACCTCGTTATCACATCTAGATGATCCCAAAGACCTGTGTATCAGCATCTTAAAGTTGCCCTCTACAGCTGATTTAAAAAATAAAAACAAAACACCTACAATATCTTTATAGTGCGACTTAAGGCTTATCTTTCTTTGACATCAATATTAGCATTGTTACCAGGGACATTTGCCTCTTTAATGGCATAAATAAAAGTACAATAAAAATCTTGTCAGACTCTTATAAATATTGGAAAACTTAATACAAGGAAATTTTATAAAGGAAACACACAATTTAATGAGGTCTTAAGGCACAGAAATTAGGCAAAGCTATGGGCAAAGCTATGGTGGTTCCATCCCTGACTCTGGGTTCTTTTTCTTGAATATATGTAGGAATGGTTAACATTCTGTAAAGGGGATCTTTTCCCTTCAGCCCCATTGGCTATTGATGGTCTGGGTATAGCAGGCAGCACTAGGACAGCAGCATGGACAGGCTTCTGTTCAAGAATGGCCCAAGGCTTAGTGTGTGCTGCACTGGCGTGAACAGGCCAGATTTATTCTTCAGGAAATACTGCAATTCCTATTTTCCTTCAAGGAATTTTGGAATGTTAGCCCATGGGGTGGGACTGCATCTGGTTGAACTTTCTTACTTATAAACTTAGCTGTAGACCAACTTTTGAAAGTAAAGTAAAAATACAATAGTATAAGCAATATACGGAAGAGGAGAATGAAGATCTTTCGTGCAGGTGGAACTGCATGAAGCCAGGTGGATGGCCAAGGTGACAAAAATTCTGTTACCCAAAGCTAAGCCCATGCTAACAGCTGGCTGACACCCTAACCTACTCCGTCAGCAGCAGAGAATGACAACCCCAATGGATAAGCAGAGTTTTTTAAATGGTATTTACTTGTATACTTGACATTCTTTTTACCCTATTTTTAAAGCTCAAAACCAGGATATAGCAAATATGTGGAACACAGTAGAGAAAGTCTCCCTTGCTTTCTGCTTCTGCCTGCTCAGACCTCAGACCAAGGGCCGGTCACTGACCCTCATCCTTCCTCCTGGCCAGTCTAGCAAAGCTGAAGGGCCACCATCACTCTGTAAACATGGACAAGAGACTCTGAACTGTGTCCATCCATACAACCTTTGTAGAATCCAAGCTTTTAGGCTCTACTTTCAAATGGAAGGAGAACAGAAACTTCTATAAGCATTGTGCCAGTCTGCACTCATGCTGCTTCATTCAATCCAGCATTTATTAAGTATGTTTTCTGTACCAGGCCCTGTGCTATATGTTACACCATACACTCCCTCAAGTAGATCAAAGGAATTTTTTTAAAACCAATAAAAAAAAACAAAACGATAGAATCATGAACTTTTGTTAAAAAATAAGTGTGAATTTCTAATGTCTTTACCAAAAAAGATTCCTTTTCAGATTTATCAGATTCCTTTGTATGCCATAAATCCTCAGTGTCCAATATAATCTGAAACATAGTGGACACCCAATAAAAGTTTATTGAACAAATGAATTCAATCCACTAATAATTAGAAAGCCAATTAAAACACTCAGAACTCCAGGGTTTAAGGTAATAATATCACCTCCCTGTGGTAAGACATAGTAAGTAGAGATCTGTATGACCTTCCTGGAAGGCAAATAAGTTCTTACTATTTGCCTAACAAGTCCATTTCAATATCTTATAATTTATCCAAAGAAATGATCAGACTAGTGCTCAATAATGTATGTATAAAAAACCAGAGTATAGCAAATAATGCAAAAATACTACATACTCTGTATGTATAAGAGTGAAAGATAGGAAACAATAACCAACAATAGGACACACTGTGTATCAGTTCAAGCAAATACTATGTAGCCATTAAAAATGATATCAATGTGTACTTATTCACAAGTAAAGCTATTTATGATGCAAGCTACATCTTGGTACACCTATGATGCAATTCTACTCCTTGGTATATACCCAAGACAAATGAAAACATATGTCCACATAAAATCTTGTCCACATGTATTTAACAGCATCATTGTATATAGTAGCCAAATGTCCATTACCTGTGGATAAACAAAATATGCTATGGCCACACAATGGAATTATTATTCAACTCTAACAAAGGATGATGTACTGATACATGCTACAACATAAATGCACATTAAAAACATAATCCATGCAATAAGCCAGTCCCCAAAGACCACATGTTATATGAGTCTATTTATATGTTACATTACCATATGTTATGTATTTCTACTTACTATGTCTTACCACAGGGAGGTGATATTATTATCTTAAACCCTGGAGAGCTGAGTGTTTCAATTGGTTTTCTGATTATTGGTGGATTGAATTCATTTGTTCAATAAACTTTTATTGGGTGCCCATTATGTTTGCCTAGAGTAAGCAAATTTATGGGGACAGAAAGTAGACTGATAGTTGTCTACAGCCAGGTGGAGAAGATAATGTAAACTGACTGCTAATGGGTATGGAGGTCTTTTTAAGGGAGGTGATGAAAATTTTCTAGAATTAGTGTTAATAGTTGCACTAATCCTAAGATCCACCAAATTTTATGACTTAAAGGGGTCAATTTTTCCAGTATTGTTATTGTAATAGAAAAATTCATACTGAAATTCATATGGATTCTTAAGGGACAACCCTGAGTAGTCAAAACAATTTTGAAAAAGACCAAAAATTCTCACATTTCCTGATTTCAAACATACTACAAAGCTACACTAACCAAAACAATATGGTAGTGCCACAAAGACAAGACATATACAGGTACAGCTCATTTTACTGCATTTACTGCTCATTTTATTATTGTGCTTCAAATACTTTTTTTTTTTTAAATGAACTGAAGGTTTGTGGCAACTCTGTGTCAATCAAGTCTCCTGGCATCATTTTTTCAAGACCATATGCTCACTTCCTGTCTTTGTATCACATTTTGGTGATTCTTATAACATTTCAAGTTTTTCATTATTATTACATCCATTATGATCTGTGATCAGTGATCTCTGATATTATTATTTTAATTGTTTTGGAACCCTTATCAAACTTAATAGACAAATGTTGCTTATGTTCTAATTGCTCCACCAACTAGCCATTCTCACCCTCTCTGTTGATCTCCCTATTCCCCAAGATGCAATATTAAAAGTAGCCATTTAATAAGCTACAATGACCTATAAGTGTTCAAATGACAGGAAGAGTCGTATTTTCTTACTTTAAATCAAAACCTGGAAATGATGACACTTAGCGAGGAAAGCATGTCAAAAGCTGAGAGAGGTGAGGAGGCTGCAGAGGAATGTCTGAAGCTAGCAGAGGTTAGTTCATGAGCTTTAAGGAAAGAAGCTGTCTCCATAACTTCAAAGTGCAAGGTGAATCAGGAAGTGTTGGTGTAGAAACTGCAGCAAGTTACCTGGAAGATCTAGCTAAGATCACTGGTGAGCATGGTTATAGCAATACTGGATTTTCTTTTTCTTTATGAGATAGTGTCTCACTATGTCACCCTCGGTGGAGTGCCATGGTGTCACAGCTCACAGCAACCTCAACCTGTTGGGCCTATGCAATTCTCCTGCCTCAGCCTCCCAAGTAGCTGGGACTACAGTTGCCTGCCACAACACCTGGCTATCTTTTGGCTGCAGCTGTCATTGTTGTCTAGCAGGCCCGGGCCAGGCTTGAACTGTGAGCCTCGGTGTATGTTGCCAGCACCCTACCCACTGGGTGCTGAGCCAGGGAACACTGGATTTTCAATGTGGATGAAATATCTACTGGAATAAGATGCCATCTAGGACTTTCATAGTGAGAGAGGAGAAATTAATACCAAGCTTTAAAACTTCAAAGGACAGGCTGAGCCTCTGGTGGGAGCTAATGCAGCTAGCAATCATTATAGGTGGAAGCCAATGCTTATGTACTATTCTGAAAATGTTAGGAATTGTGCCAAATTAGCTCTGCCAACGCTCTATAAGTGGAACACCAAAAGCCTCATGACACCACATCTATTTACAGCATGGTTTACTGAATATTTTAAGCCCACTGTTTGGATCTACTGCTCAGAAAAAATATTTATTTGTAAATATTACTGCTTTTTAACAAAGCACTGGTCACCCAAAAGCTCCAATGGAGATGTACAAGGAGATTAATGTTTTCACTCCTGCCAAGATAACATCCATTCTGCAATGGATTAAGGAGTCATCTCAACTTTTAAATCTTATTAAAAATATATTTTATAATGCTATAGCTGCTATAGATAGGGATTCCTCTGATGGATCTGGGAAAAGTAAATGTAGGCAAGGGTTTATTATTCTAGATGCCATTAAGAATACTTGTGGGCTCGGCGCACGTAGCACAGTGGTTATAGCCCTAGCCACATACACAAAAGCAGGCAGATTTGAAACCAGCCTGGGCCTGCTAAACAACAATAACAACTGCAACAAAAAAATAGCTGGGCATTGTGGTGGGTGCCCACAGCTACGTGGGAGGCTGAGGCA
This sequence comes from Arctocebus calabarensis, assembly GCA_963573935.1. Taxonomy (NCBI): domain Eukaryota; kingdom Metazoa; phylum Chordata; class Mammalia; order Primates; family Lorisidae; genus Arctocebus; species Arctocebus calabarensis. Next base: position 5,528 of record CAUYON010023161.1, read on the forward strand.
AGAGCAATGCTTAAGCCCAAGTGTTGGAGGTTGCTGTGAGCTGTGACACGACTGTACTCTACTGAGGGTGAGAGGTTGAAACACAGTCTCAAAAAAAAAAAAAAAAAAGGAATATTTGTGATTTGGGGGAGGAGGTCAAATTATCAACATAAACAGGAGTTTGGAAGAAAAGGATTCCAACCTTTGTTGATGATGTTGAGGGGTTTAAGACTTTAGTGGAGGAAGGAACTGCAGATATGGTAGAAACAGCAAGAGAATTAGAATTGGAAATGGAGCCTAAAGATGTAACTGAATTGCTGCAATCTCATGATCAAACTTGAACAGATCGAGTTTGCTTGATAAGTTGCTTCTTATGGATTAGTAAAGAAAGTGGTTTCTTAAGAAAGAATGTATTCCTGGTGAAGATATTGTGCATATTATTGAAATGACAGCAAAGGATCACATACATTCAGTTGATAAAGCAGCAGTAGGATTTGAGAGAACTGACTTCAGTCTTCAAAGAAGTTCTACTGTGGGTAAAAGACACTCAAACAGTATTACACACTATAAAGAAAACTTTCGTGAAAGGCAGAGTCAAATATTCACTGTTGTCTTATTTTAAAACATTGCCATAGCCACCCAAGCCTTCAGCCACCACTAACCTGATGGTCAGTAGCCATTAATACTGGGGTAAGCCCCTCCACTAGCAAAAAGATTTTGACTCACTTGAGGCTGTGATGACTGTTGAAATTTTTTAGCAATATAGTATTTTTAAATTAAGGTATGCACTTTTTTTAGACATAATGCTATTGCACATTTAATAGATTGTAGTGTAAAATAAACATAACTTTTATATAAATGCACTGGAGAAAAGTTGTGTGATTCACTTTATTGCAATATTATGATTTATTGCAGTGGTCTGGAATAGAATCTGCAATATCTCCAAAGCAGGTCTGTAGATCAGTGGAATGGAAAGTCTAGAAATAAACCCTTGTGTTTGTGGTCAGATGATCTTCAACAAGGAGGTCAACACTATTCAGTGAGGAAAGGATAGTCTCCTCTATATCTGGTGCTAAGAATACTGGATATCCGCATGCAAAAGAATGAAGTTGGATCTTTACTTAATACCATACATAAAAATTAACACAAAATGGTGATAAATTATCTAAAAATAAGACCCCAACCTATAAAACTTACTGACAAAAACACAGAGGAAAAGTTTCATGACACTGGATTTGGGGTAATGGTTTTTTGATTATGCCACCAAAAGCACAAGCATCAAAAACAAAAACAGACAAATGAGACCATATCAACCCTAAAAACTTCTGTGCATTGAAGGACATCAATGGAGTGAAAATGCAACCCACAGAATGGGAAAAATGTTTCATGTCATATATCTCACAAAGGGTTAATATCCAGAAAATACAGAGAACTTTTACCAGTCGACAACAAAAATGACCTGATTAAAAAATGGATGAAAGACATTGCTCTGAGCATGAATCCCACGTACTCTATTTTGATATGAGGACAATTAATGACAATTAATGACACGGTGGGGGTGAGGGAAGGGGAGAGCAGAGAGAGGAAGAATGAGAGAGGGGTAGGGAAGGAAGAGCAGAGAGAGGGAAGGAGCAAGGGGGGTGGGGTCTTGGTGTGTGCCACACCTTTTGGGGGCAAATCACGATTGTAAGAGGGACTTTACCCAACAAATGCAATCAGTGTAACATAGTTTCTTGTACCCTCAATGAATCCCCAACAATTAAAAAAAAAAAAAGATATTTCTCTAAAGATGATACCCAAAGGCCTGGCACATCATCACTAATTGATAAAGAAATGCAAACACAGCCACAGAGGTATCACCTTACACCCACTAAAATGCCTAGTATCAAAAGAACAGAAAATAAGCATTGTTGGAAAGGATGTGGATCTGTTGGAACCCACGTGCACAACAAGAAGTGAGTCTATAACATAGTACAACTATGGGCAGCGCCCGTAGCTGAGTGGGTAAGGTGCCGGTCACATACACCCAGACTGGTGGGTTCAAACCCAGCCTAGGCCAGCTAAACAACAACAACTGTAACAACAACAACAACATAGTACAACTACTATGGAGAATGTATGGAGGCTCCTCAAAAAAATTAAAAATGTAACTGCTATGTAATCCAATAATCCCACTTCTGGATATATATCCAAAGGCATTGGAAGCAGGGTTGTGAAGAGAGGTCTGCACACCCCTGCTTGTAGCACCATCATTCACAAAAGCTAGGAGCTAGATGAACACAAGTGTTCAGTGTCTATCTGCACAAAATAGAATACTGTTCAGTCTTAAAGAGGAAGGAAAGCGGGTCACATGACACAACTCAGCTGCATGTAGAGAGCACTGTGCTAAGTTAACTGAGCCAGTCACAAAGACACAGACATTGTGTGATTCTGCTTTCATGAAGCACCAGGAATAGTAAAATCCGGAGATAGAATGGCAGTTAACAGGGATTGGGGCGACAGGCAATGGAGGAGTTTTTTTTTTTTTTTTTCTTTTAGACAGAGTCTCACTTTTTCGCCCTTAGTAGAGTGCTATGGCGTCACACAGCTTGCAGCAACTAGGAGTTGTTGTCTTTTAATGGTTAGAGAGTTTCAGTTTTTCTAAACAAGAAAGTTCCGGAGCTCTGTTGCACAACATGAATGTATTTAACACTACTAAACTGTGTGCTTAAAAATGGTTATGATAGCAAAAATAAAAAAGGTCAATTTATGGTATATGAAGTTGTACATCAAAAAAATGTTATGAAGATTTTTATTTTTTTTAATTATTCTTTTTTTTTTCTTTTTTTTTTGAGACAGAGTCTCACTTATCCTCGATAGAGTGCTATGGCATCCCAGCCCACAGCAACCTCAAACTCTTGGGCTCAAACTCTTGCCTCAGCCTCCCAGGTACCTGGGACTATAGGCACCTGCCACAACGCCCAGCTATTTTTTAGAGACGGGGTCATGCTCATGCTTAGGCTGGTCTTGAACTCATGAGCTCAGGCAACTCATGAGCTCACTCTGCCTTGGCCTCCCCAGTGCTGGGATCATAGGCGTGAGCCACCATGCCTGGCCTATGTGAAGATTTTTAAAAAGCAAGTTTCGAAACCATTTGTAAAAAATAAAAATGAGTATGTAGAATGGGAATAGGATGGCACATGTGGCTCAAGGAGTAGGGCGTCAGCCCCATATACCAGAGGTGGTGGGTTCAAACCCACCAAAACTGCAAAAAAAAAAAAAACAATCCTTAGAATGGGAATAATATATAAGAATCAATTTGGATTATAAGTAAAAAAATCTATTACATTTTTCAGCATTTCAGATTTTTCTTCTGATGAAAATTTATTACCTTGACATATTAAAAACAAGGCACTTTCTCAATTTAGGGATCAAAACCAGAAAGATAATACCTGGACTGTAGTGCTGGTAGTCACAGGAGATGGCGATTCACTAACTTTTGGCTCACTTGGGGATGCAGCTGAACCCTGCGACTCCTGGCTTGCAGGCTGGTCTGGAGACAAAGCATCACTGCTGTCTTCATCAAATGAAAAGTCACCCTGAGTATGGGGATAGTCCTCCTTTCCAACGCCTAAAGAAAGAAATGATTCTTTGTTTAAAATGGCCTTGGAGTATCAAGCATAATGTGAAAAAGAAGGAGAAACATTGTTTCCTACGAACTATTTAGGAAGCTGCTTAAAAAACCAAATGTGTAGTACTTCCCAATGGAAGAACACACTGCTACCTACTGCATTCTTTGGGAAAAACTAATCAGATCTGAATTACATCAAGCCACTGGATCCAAATACCACTTACGGGAAGTAAAGGGGATAGGTATATTTTTAATGATACCAGGGATGCAAAAGTAATCACAGATTTCAGAATGTGGGACATCCTAGAGGACAAAACAAATATGTTTTTGTCAACACATAAGTAGTAAGAAAGAAGGGGAGGAAGAAGACCTACCCAGCAGACACATCAGCCAGGGGCAATATGTGAACTCTACTTAGATTCTGACCCCAGAATCCAACTGTTTAATAAAAAAGAGAGAGACAATGGGGAAAATGGGGCTGTGCCTAGGTATCTGCTGGTCAGTTCCCCTTCACAGAGCCCTCTGGCTATGCTGAGAGCTTACCTTTTGGGGTTCATCTATTTACGACTGAAAATTCTTGACAATAAATTGCCTAAGCTTTAAACTCATACTAATACGAAACATGAAGTTCTCAGGAATAATGAAAACTACAAGTGTTTTTAAGATTAGATATTAACTTTTCAAAACTGCTGAATAAGTAACACTATTCTTGAAATAATTGTGCTGAAGCTTATGCCAGAAAGAAAAAGAAAAACATGAGTAATTAAATGTGGTAAGTCTAGGATGAAATGGATAGATACTTAAGATATCATTCTTAATAATCTATACTCATTTGCTATACACCTGCCTAAAATAACTTCTTTCCTAGAAGTAGACAGAAAAACGAAAAGCTTATAAAAATGTTAAACAGAAACTGAACAGTAAAATACAATAAGGTTAACTCAGAAAATGTGATAATGAATTAGAATATATAATAAACCTCAGTTGCAGTAAGAAAAATCTGTTAATTGGTAGCAGATGCAAATCTTATGATACAATAGTGTAAGAATCATTGGGTCAATAAATTTGTAGTTAAGCCAGAAAAACAACACTCATGATTGCTGCTGGCCTTTAAATTTGTTTTATTTAAAACTTGCAGGAGAAAGAAGTAAATTTTCAGTCTTGCCTATAATCGCCTCCTTAACACTGGAGTCTACAGGAAGGATGTTTTTCTCTACCAGCTCCATGGGACCAGGTCTCTGAGCAATCTTTTCATTCAGATCATCTGCTAGTCGAGCTCTTTTCAACTTCATCTGAGTAGCCTGCAGGGATGGTTCTGCAAATGTTTCTATAAGAGGAAACAGTTTTAACCATTACTAGAATTGCTATTTCTGTTCCATAATGTTATTTCAGGCAAACTAACTGACTTTAAATTAGTTTAAACATATTTGTGTGTTCTCAACATATTTATGGAAAGAAAAATGACTATTTAAGAATGCTCCAGTATGCATTTTTTATTTTTTAGTCCTGGATTGTTAGTTTTACCTTGTTTATGCAATGTGGATGCCCACAGAGTCAAATTAACACCACCATAAGCCCCAAATGGTGTACTGCTATTGTTGATTTATGGTAGGGTGGTAGGATGGTAGAAGGGCCAAGCTCACATTTATCAGGTACAAAAGCTGAATGAGCTGGATGTGGCCCATACCTCAAGATGTTTACAGTTTTGGATTTGGCTTCACTGGAAAGTCAAGTTCTGGTAGGGGAGATACCTCCTCTTAGAGTAAACGGGAAAAGCTATCATTCATATTCTTGGGTTGATCCTGTGTGTTATAGAGTCAGTCATTATAACTAAGAATTTGGGTTTCCGAATATGTATACTTGTATCTATTAGGAACATTTAATTACACAGTAATTAATTGTTGTACAGAACTCTCATTATCACTTTTCCCCATTGTTCAAAAAAAATGTTTATAATTGCTTAAAAATAACATGCTATCAACCTACAACTCTGAGTTGAAAGCTGCTCGCCTCTTCAGTTATATAGTAAATAGAAGGCCTTTCAAAATTCCCTGTGAGTAGGCGCAGGATTACCTGATGTTCTTCCTTCTGTAGGCAGAATTTCCTAGTTGAAGCCCAAGGCTCACATCTGGTAAGCTACTCTCCAGTACATCTGTGCAGCTTCTCTACCTGAGCTGAATGTTTGCTGAAAGTCAACCTTGTTTGTCTGTGAAATAGTTCATAACTGTGTGACTGCTATTGACAACACATAATCTAATGAAATGTTATGAGGAAATGATAAGACTTCAAAAGTAAAATTATTATTTCTTGGAAACCTACGTTAAATGCTTTAGAAATATGTGATAAAGAAGAATTATTGAAAAAAGATCACTGTCACATTAGTTTGGGCAATTAATGACTATAAAAGATTTTGGGGAAAAGATCAGATTGCTTTTGAAGTGTCTATTGTTTTTGTTGCACCATAAATAAAAATTGTAGATGATAAATACTGACTGTGCTTTATGCAGTAAAAATGATGCTAATTCCATTTGTTAAAGCTGTCTCTAGAGAGGAAGGACTCTAACCCCAGGTTGAAATATTGGCAAATAAACAAATACTTGTGTAAGTTTAAAAAAAAAAATTTGCCCAGCTGATCTTTGTAATTTTCTTATATAACCAACTGTGGTCCCACTCTTGTAAGACTGATTTTTCATTGCTCTTGGTTAAGGTCTAGGTAGGATAACCTTCTGTTTTTCTCTCCTCTCCCATTACTACCCAAATGATAGCAGCAATATGTTAGCAAAGAAAATACACACAAAGCAAGTAAGTGGAGCCTGGCATTTTGGTATGTTTCTATTTCTTGTCCTATGACCTCTCCATTGCTATAAGGGTGAGGCTGAAGTTTAGGTGCTGAAGTTCAAAAAATAATTTTGACTCCAGTTTGCCAAAATTTTCGATCAAAATTAGGTTAATGTTAAAATTTAGTTGAGGGGTGATTTTAAGTTATTTTAAAAGTCAAAAATGACATTCTTTCCTATACTGAAAATCCCAACTTGAGAACTGATATCCTTTAAAACCTCACTTCTGGCTAATAATCCTTATACTCTGGGAGGCTGAAGCAAGTGGAATGCCTGAGCTCACAGATTCAAGACCAGCCTAAGCCAGAACGACAGACCCCAGCTCTAAAAATTGCCAGATGTTTGTGGCAGGTACCTGTAGTTGCAGGTACTTGGGAGGCTGAGGCAAAAGAATTGCTTGAGCTCAAGAGTTTGAGGTTGCTGTGAGCTATGATGCCATAGCACTCTACTGAGGGCAACAAGGTGAGATTCTATCTCAAAAAACAAACAAAAAAATATCCATCACTTATGGTTCACTCATATACATTGTTAGGTTTTAAAATGTTGGGTAGTTTTAGAAGAACAAATATATATATTTTATTATATTAATAAAGACTACTACAGTTAGAAGACAAATTAAAACAGACAGCATTGTTACAACAAAAATGCCCCTTATAAGTCAAGATATTTTCAGGCACAGAAGGAACCATTTACTTGGTTACTTACCAGTAAACTCGTTTCTTTGAAGATTCCTCTACCCCTGACAGCTGGTAGCTGCCCTACCCTACTGCTGGAGTTCTGGAAAATGTTTTTAGTCCAGTGGACTTCCGAGGACACAACTCAAAGTACAGAAAGGCATATACCTCTGATGTCTTGCCCCTGGAGTGAGGACAGCCACATAATCATAGATTCTTTAGATTAGAAAAGACCTTATTTGGGGTCATAAAGGCTAATTCGATACTTGGAACTTCTTTACCACCATTCTTAATATGATGTGTTTTTTCTTTGTCACAGCAGCCTGTTTATTACCCACAGAGCTCTTCTCACAATCGAATTCTCTTGTTTTCTTTTAATATTATCTATCTCTGACACTGGGCTGTAGTTCCTGGAAGGCTAGCATCCATCTGTTAGAACACTTGCTGGGTCTTTGGTGTCTAGCACCTGTGTCAATGAATGAAGATCTCTAATAACAGTAAGCATATCACCTCCTAAAGATTTCAGATCTGACCTTTAGGATTATCAGTCCTTATGTTGAGCCACAATCTAATACGTTGTAATATCAATCTAATTCTAATACTAACTCTAATACTAATTACGTCATTAGGCCCAGAAAGAATAAATCTTCCTTCTACTTGACAGCTGTCTCTAAATGTTTGAGAGTTTTTCGGGTTCTTTTTTTTATCTTCTCAAGGCTTAACATACCCCAAACTATCACAAGATCAAGCTCCTAGTCTTAATAAATCAGAGAATCAGGAGTTTATGGTGGAGGTAATTAGTTTTCAAGAGTGCTCTGTCTTTAGCAAGAAGAACATCTAGGTAGACACAAACAAGGTTCAACTAGCTAAAAATCTAGGATGAGACTTGTAGGTGTTGTAACCTTTATGACTTACTAAAGAGGGTACATACCCCTCCCTGATCAAGAAATCCTCTGGACCAAAAGTATTTCTCCAGAACAGTATCGCAGAGGCACCTGGGGAAGAGTCAGTCCATTATTTTTTATTTGAAGAATCAAACCTTCCCCATGTATCTAAAATAATGTTTTAGCTTTGGGTCTTCATGTTGCTATCCAATTTGGAGGATGTCAGCCTGTGGGGTAAAAAGTTATTAAAATGGGAATAAACAGAAATAGTGGAATTCTCACTTCTTTTCTTGAGAAAATGCAGCAAAATAATAAGGAATAAAACCTTTACCTTCTAAAATGTGCATCCTGACAAGTTCAGAACGATCAGGTCGACTCCGAATCTTGTGTTTCAAAAAGTTTTCAGTCTTTAAAGAAAGTTAAAAAGAAAATCTTATCATGAATTATTTATGATTTAACATAGATTTAATTTTTTTTCAAGGTATTATTCCATTTAAATAAATTGTATATCCTTTATGTCATATCTTTGAGAATAAGAAGAGTAGAAAATTGGTATTTAGAGAAACTATTATCCAATATATAATTTAAACTGCAGCCTTCAAAATCTTACACGGACTTGAATAGTGTGTTGGTATAAAGTAAGCACTTCATAGTTTTATTTTAAAACTTGGCAACATCAAAAACTCATGATTTTTGAAGAACACAGAATTTAGATCATTTAAGTATCTAAAATTAATAAAATCTATACTTGGGTCAAGTAAAAATCTACTCAGATAACCAGTTTCCTAAAAATCCTCATGTATTTTCTTTCATGAGTTCATATCCTTGATCGTGTTTTCGTAATAGAACTGTACTTAATTCTTAAGCAACAGGACTTTAAAATGAATTTTACATTGTACAAGACTCTCTAAGAGATCATTACTATATTCTAGAGAATTTTTCTAAAAAATATTTTTTTGGAGTATGCTTATTTTCATGTTACATGGTAAGTTTTCCCAAAAACAAATGAAACAATAAGAATGTCCATAAGGGGGCGGTGCCTGTGGCTCATAGAGTAGGGCGCTGGCCCCATATACCGAACCCAGCCTTGGCCGAACTGCAAAACAGAAAAATAGCCGGGTGTTGTGGCGAGCGCCTGTACTCCCCTCTACTCGGGAGGCTGAGGCCAAGACGCCTAAGCCCAGGAGTTGGAGGTTGCTGTGAGTCATGTGATGCCACGGCACTCTACCGAGGGTGATAAAGTGAGACTCTGTCTCTACAAAAAAGAAAAAAAAAAAAAAAAAAAGAATGTCCATAATGGCTTTTTTTTTTTTTTTTTTTAAGACAGTGTTTCACTATGTTGCCTATGCTAGAGTGCACTGACATCTCACAGCTCAGTGCAACCTTCAACTCCTGGGCTCAAGTGATCTTCTTGCCTCAGCCTTCCAAGTACAGGCAAGCACCACCATGCCTCGCTAATATTTCTATTTTTTGTAGAGATAGGACCTTGCTATTGCTAAAGCTTGTGTCAAACTCCTGAGCTCGAGTGATCCTCTCACCTCAGCCTCCCCAGAGGGCTAGGATTACAAACACAAGCACACACTTTTGGCTTGTATTGGCATTTTTGAAGAATGATAGTAAATGTCACCATGATATGCAACTATAATAGCACCATCTCAAGGAATGAAGCAGAGTTGAGCGTGGCACTGTTCTTTGATTTATCCAAACTCTCCTACTCTTGGTAAAATGTACATGTAGGGAAAGGATCTGAGAGTCTGGCGTCACTTAGCTATCTCTCTGTAGGAGTGACAAATGACATGATTATACATTACATCTCTGAAAGTAAGTGAAGGAGTGTGATTTGTCCTTTATGTACAAAACTAGTCACTATTTTAAATGAGCAGGATTTGAATGCCATGTATTTCTACAAACCTCCAAGGTCAGACGACCACAAAGTAAACCCCTCTCTGCCATGTGTCTCTTTTCTCTGCTGACATATTTAGGAATAAGACTGCTACTTGTCCACAGATACTTTAGAATAAAGGAAAGAAAGGGAGAAGTATAATATTTTAAAGTAAAATTTCTTACTCTGGCTCGTTCCAAGCTTTTGATCTGTTCATGGAATGCTGCTGGACTCTTCAAAGCTGCGAGGGGAAAAGACATCGTTTCCACAGTATTAACAGAGGAATTCACACCTCAGCCCAAAGTTACAATATATCATGTTGGTAACCCTATTAGTACACATCTACAATTCCATTTGTTTACTGGTTCCTTTCATGAGATTTACAAAATTTGAAACCTCAAATGTTATAGATTAGAAATTTATGTATTTCACAAATAAAAGAAGTGGACATTTTAAATACAGTTCCACACATAATGACAGTGTGAACATCAGGTGGCACTAGTTCTGATCACTAGTTGGGGCAGACATCCAGTGCCAAGGAAATACTGTTTGATGACTCCAAGCTACTGGAAAAAGCCCAGGTATCTCAGGAGTGATCTAACCTTGAACACATTCTATTTCCAGCAGATCTGAGGTACCATTTATTCAGAACCCTCAGTGGGGCTTAGTTCTATACTGAGGTCAATCATAATTATATTACTGTTGGTCTTTGCTATAACCTTGCAAGGTAGGTGTAAGTCTCAGGACAGATGAAGGCTCAAAAAGGTTAAATGAATCCTTGAGGTCATACAGCTAAGATGGTGGTCAGAGTAGGATTTAAATGTAGGATTTTGGATTTGAAAGATTCATGTTCTTTCTACCATACCACAATGCAACTGACTCTACAGACACAGTGACTCTTTAAGAATACGTTAACTGCCAGTACATCAAATATTCTAGATTTCCCATTGTAAGGGTTAGCAATGTTAATCAAACCATCACCTATATTTCTATCAGTTGTCTTTGCCATAAAGTTCATGTGCAATTTTGTTCAAGTGTCTTGGCCTTAAAGTTCATGTGTAATTTTAAATAGTGCGCAATTCAAATAGTATGCAATTAAATAGTGTGCAATTGAAATAGTGTGTAATTTTAAATACTGTGCAATTTTAAACTGTACACAAACGTTCTGGCCACCTTGTGTCTTTGTATATGCCCACCATTGCCTGAGAACACCCTGCACTCAGATGCATGGGCAGTCAGAGGAGTGGGTGGGATACAGGACTAGGATTCCTTGGGCTGTCATTTCTAAGACTTGACAACATTACTGAAGCACCCAGAGAGTCCCAGGAGCCCAGCCCAATCAGGTTTGGCTAGGGACCAGCTCCCCAAAGCAGATCAGAGCCAGCCTAGCAGTGTTGTCTGAAACCTCATGATATGATCCAGTTTGACTGCCTGCTTCAAACAGGAATGTGGTGGGGGAAATCTGGCAGATTAAAGGAGCTTTTGACTATCACCATGCTAGATTTAAAATATTTCGATAATTAATAGTAGTCCAGAAAAAAAAAGTTTCACTGGGAAAAATACCTACTATAGAGGAAAATCATTCCCAGGAATGGTTTATAGGCTAGCAATGATTCAGAAGACTGGAGAGCATAATTTCAGTTTGCAATTTCTTTCTAGTGTTTTAAAACACTTCTCCTCTTGGAGAAATCAATTTTCAGACAAAATCCAGATAAATAATACTAACAGCCTATATAAAACAGCCACTCCCCCCCCAAAATATAAAATTACCTACAAACTTTGTGGTTAAAGGTAAAGAAAACAAATATTTAGACAAATATTCTAAAATTAATTAGACAAATTATTAATTAGACAATTAATTATTTAGACAAATATTCTAAAATTAATCAACTCTCAGGATTCTTGTAAAGAAACAAACCCTAGAGATACTTGGGAAATATCTGTGCCTGTGCCAAAAAGATTTTCTTGATGATAAATGGAATGTTTATCAGTTTGTAACTGAGATACCTTACAGTACACAGACCAAAGTATAGCACCAAAAAATAATGAATTTGAATTAAATAAGTAAAACAAAGTTGTGAATTGATTTTATCATGTTACTTTTGCAAAGCTTAACTAATGCCAGATCCATCAGTACAGTGATTACATCAGTCATTTCAAAACTGAAACAGATATTAAAGTTTGAAGAATTGATTTTAGCCTGATTACAGTGTAAAGGGGTTCTGTGCATAACAGAAAACACAAGTCCATTTTAAGTGTTCTAAATGATTCTCTTAGTTTGGCAATGCTAATGCCTGATTTTTTGTTGTAAATTTATTTGGCATTTTTTTGTTGAGTAAATGGATATAGCTGAAAGTAGAGTGGGATGCAGGTTCCTGGTGGACATGTCCATCTTGTTCTATCACGTCAGAGATGACAGGGAGGTTATAAATCTTACGTGGCATGATGCCCTGGTCCACCAGCTGTTCTCTCGTCCTCCTCTGCTGCAGCCTCAACTGGAGCACTGTGAAAGGGAAATAATCACCACTGGAGTTTATCAGCAAATGTAAGATTCACTTTATGTAATCCCAGAGAAGATATCCAATTAAGTTTTATTATACATCTTCTATTTCACAATTAAACAAGAAGAATATTATGTGGTACCATACAACTTTTGTAAAAAGAAAACTATTATGTGATTTCTGCCCTTTTGGTGGACACCAAAGTTTACTCAGAATATTTTCTGTTTAGTTAATAATAGTAAACACATTCACATAGTACCCAGAAAAATAGTTGGCTTATTTACTAAGACATATTAACAAATCTCATTCATAGAAATTGAAATGTGAAATTCCTTGACATTCCTTAGTTTATTTTTCCCCCAAATCTCTGAATTATTTATTTTAGCTGCTCTTTTCCTACCAATCTCTCTCTCTCTCTTTTTAATTTTAGGTTATTGTGAAGGTATAAACAACCAGGTCAAAATATTTGAATTTGTTAGGAAGAGTCCCTCTTGTAGTTATGTCTTACACTAAAAAGGTGTATCAAACACCCTCACACCATGCAGTCCCTAGTTTAAAACAATAAATCAATGACAAAATTTATTTAAAACAAAGATTGACTTATTGGGAGGAACTTACTCCATCAGGAACAAATTTTAAACAGTTCCTACCTACATAATAAAAATTAGAGCTATGAGATACTACTAATGACTCAAGGGGAAATTTCTAAATTAGTAACTAAATTTCTAACTAAATAGTTCTAATTTAGTAAACTAAATTCAAAGTTTAATAATCTTTGCACAAATACAATACTATATCTCATTCTCTAATGTTCTCAGAAAGTCACAAATCAAGTGATACCTTATTTTAATAAAAGGGTACATTATTAGAACTAGTAGAGAATGAGATATATAGATGATGAAATGCAGATATCTATCTAGGTTTGCCAAATTTAGTAAAAATTAATTTATCCCCTAGATGTTTCAAGACATTTTTATAAGTGTCTACATATCTTTATCTGGAAAGCCAATTTCAAAAAACAGGAATACGTGAAGTGACTTTGAAAAATACTTTTCTTGGCTTGCCTTACATTTAAACCAAGTTTCCATTATGTTTTAATTAATGGATAAAACCAAGGTTACAAGGATAAAAAGCCTGCTTAAGCTGCCAATATGCTAAAAAAAAATAAATGTATGTGTATTTCTTTAAACAATGGGAAGAGAGGGGTGAGGATGGCTGAAATGAGAGGCTGGCTGAGACTCTTACCAAGGCCCAGAGGCAGTGCTCAGTGTCTCCTCCTTGCAATAAAACCCTGAGGCCTCAAGCCACAGGCTGCATGGCCCTTATAGCCCTAGTTTTTCATTTAACCTTGGGCTGACTTCAGAGCAGAGCATTCATTTTTCTTATCCTCTACTGGATACAGAAATATGTTTTTTGTTTGGTGCCATTAAGGTCACAAAGCTTCATTGATAAACCATTTAGAACTGAAGCAACTAACGCAAGATTCTGTTACACAAAGCAAAAGAACAATTAAATGAGTCTAAAAGAATACATGCACATTTCTGACACTAATCAATTATACTCTGACACAAACATCTTTTCCCTGATAACTTATAGTTTAGAGACTAGTATGTTTCCATTGTACTTTACAAGGAACAAAAATAACCAAGGGCTGAGCTGTGCATATGACAGCACCCAAAGCCTGCATACTCTGACACTCTGCTGTGAAGGCGAATGTCAATGCTTGTCTGCATTTAAGGAGATCATGTCCAAGAACTAGAGTCCCAAGGAAAGAATAAATGAGAGAAAAGGGTAGAACAGTTCTGCAGTTTGAAGGCCGATGCTTTGGAGTGTGACGGCCGTGTCCAGCGCTGAGTCTCTGGCAGCAGTGCCTTTTCTCCTCTCAAGAGGGCTCTCAGGAGATTAAAAAAGAGTGGCGAGAACATCAAGAGGCACCCCCATCCCCACTTAAAACAGACAAAACAATCACCCAATGTGAGAAAAATGTATCAAACACAATACATTTTTTGGTGAATACCAACTTGATTTGAAACTAACACTGGTGACAGCTTGTTAGCCTCCAGGGCCTACTGATTGTCACTGGTCATTTCAGGGGCCCTCAATACTCCCCAGCAGCAGCCCTGTCAGCTTACATGGCCAAACAACCCTTTTTGTTATACTGCTTGAAGGTAGGAAAGTACTCTTCCCAGTTAATTCTCTCCATTGCCATGAACTTTCCCATGAAGCGAGAACATGGCACTACAAGCATTAATCAAAGTCGCTGTGACCATCAGTCTCCCAGCATGTTCACTTATAAGCCTGTCTACTAGGTGCCTGGGTGCTGGATGGAATACAAATCTGTGGGAAAGAGCAGCAGCAGTAGCTGTGAATGGAAGATTTTTTTTTTCTTGAGACAGAGTCTTAGTCTGTCATCCTTGGTAGAGTGCTGTTGTGTCACAGCTCACAGCAACCTCAGTCTCTTGGGCTCAAGAGATCCTCTTGCCTCAAACTCCCCAATAGATGTAACTATACGTTCCTACCACAATGCCTGGCTAGTTTTCTTCTATTTAAATAGAGATGGGGTCTCGCCCTTGCTCAGGCTGGTCTTGAATTCCTGAGCTCAAGTGATCCACCCCTCTGGCTTCCCAGAGTGCTAGGATTATAGGCGTGAGTCAACATGCCCAGCTCGGAAGATCTGTTTTTAAGCAAAGACATTAAGAAGAATATTAATGGAAGAGGGAGCATATTTGCAAGTAACTAGTCATTTTGTTAAATCTGTTGATCACCCAGCTTTTAGTTTACACCTACATTAACAGGACAGTATTGGACACATCATATTGACTATGAGGCACAATGCCCCAAAAAGAGACTCAGGTACACCTGAGGTCAGTATTGAAACACAATTAGGCTGGATATGGTAGCTCATGCTTATAATGCTAGCACTTTGGGAAGCGGAGGCTGGAGGACAGTGTGAGGCCAGGTGTTTGAGACCAACCTGAGCAACATAGTGAGATCCCCATCTCTACACAAAATACAAAAATTAGCCAGGCATGGTAGCACATGCATGTAGTCCCAGATAACTTGGGTGGCTGAGGCAGTAAGATTGCTTGAGGACTGGAATTTGAGGTTGCTGTGATCTGTGATGCCACGGCACTCTAACCTGGATGAAAGATCAATAGCTATCTCTGAAAAAAATAAACAAAAAAACTCCAAACATCCCCCACCTCCACAATTACAGTACTTGTTCATATCAAGTATAATCAGTCATTCACAGCTTGACAAAGACTATTCTGAGAAAAACTACTAGTTATCAAAAGTACTGATCATATAGGGCAGGCTTAATTTTAGCAAACACCAAACTTCTTCTAGTAGTCATCGTATTAGTAAGTCAGTCACAACAGATAGCTGCAACTTAGAGGCAGATCATTCAAGGCCAGGAAGAACACAGCTTAAATGATGTAGATGACTTAATTGTCATGCAACATTGGAAGATAGTACTTGGGGAGAATCTGTCAGTACTCATCCAAGACTGTAAGAGGGTCAAAGCCATGAAAGAGGCCCCACCGCTTTAATGATCAGAGAGGCATTCATGACTTTGGGGTCAAAATGCTTTACCAAGTTACTCTGGGACCTTCATGGACTAAGCCTGGAGACCCGCTTCCTCCTTTTTCATCCTCCACACTCACTTGTGGGTGCTCATATCTGCAAGCAGGGAGAGAAGGCCTAGACCACTGAATGGCACTCAGTGCTCTAAACAGTGTAGTCCTTAAGCCCAAAGACTAAACTGGCGTGTGGGTTGATCTCGGGAAAAACTGACAGTCCGCACATGTTGACAAGATTTCATTTCTGTAGCTGCAAACCAAAGTCCAGATGCTGGCCAAGCACTGTCTTCCTGTGGTGGCAGCCGGAGTGGATGCAGCCCTGGTGGCACAGATGCCTACAAAGCCAGTCTCCTCATTAAGGGCCTTGTCTGAAAAGTGAACCTGAAGAGCATGCTGCCCGTGGTGCCGAGTAGATGAATTATATGCTATTGGGTTGACATCATAGCCTTCTCCATCCTATTTGTAAGCTGACTAATATTCAGTATCTTCCATGGGCATTTTGCAAATAACTGCTTGCAAGAAAAGAACACCCATAAAGCTACAGAATTCTCAAGGGGAAATACTGCTCAAAACACTCAGCGACTAAGTATCTGCATCTTTTCAGAAAACAAAGGACACAAGTAATAAGTGAAACAGAATGCATGCTACAATTGCTCACTTTTGAACCTTTTTAGATGTCTTTGTTTTTGAAAAATGTAGAAACTAAATCAATCTGACACTTAGTCCTGAGAAGTCCTTATGTTTAAAAATTAAGATTTAAAGTAGAATTTAAAACTGTGTGAGTTTCTAAAAAGAGACAGGAGCTGAAATAAACAAAATAAAAAAGCATATCTCAGGCTAGGCGCAGTGACTCACATTTATAATACTAGCACTCTGGGAGGCTAAAGTGGGAGGACTGCTTGGGCTCAAGAGTTTGAGACCAGTCTGGGCAAGAACAAGACCCTCGTCTCTACTAAAAATAGAAATATTAGGCAAGCACAGTGGTGGATGCCCAAGGTTCCAGCAATTCAGAAGGCTGAGGCAGGAGAATCACTTGAGTCCAAAAGTTTGAGGTTGCAGTGAGCTATAATGACACCACTGCACTCTACCAGGGGCGACAGAGTAAGACTCTGTCTCAAACAAAGAAAAAAAGCATTCTTAGTGTATTCTCTGTGCAAAACGTTTATCCCAAGTTTAGAATTCTACAACAGTTGTGTATTTCCACATGATAAAACTCACAAGAGACACACAAAAGACCCCCATCAAATCAAGGACACATATCACATCTTTCTTAACCAGCCTGAGTCCAAGGTTTTTTTACTTTAAATAAAATCTTCTCACACATCATAACATTGTAAGAGTGACATATGTTCATTACACAAATAAGGAAATATTAAAAAACAGGATGAAGAAATTAAACAAGAAAATCAGCAATAATACCATTACCCAAAGACACAACTACCATTACCATACTGGTGTATTTCTTCTGTCTTCTATCTAAGCATGACTTTTGATTCTCTGGTGTTACAACCTATGATTTCTCTGCATATACAATGATAAACATTCTTAAATTCTATAATTTCAGAGGTTACATAAAATACTGTTAGGGAGATGTGTTGTGGTTCACCAGACATCCCATTTATCACTTTGGTTGCTTCCAATTTTTATAGCTATAAATAATGTTATGGTGGAATTTTGTGTATAAAGTTTTATTTGTCATTTCCACTTAATTCCCTTAGTTACAATTCCTAGAACAAGGAATATCCATCCCTATGTGATCCATATAAAGCATGATCATAAAGTAATAAGACTAATTTCTTTGTATACAAACCATCATCTTCTGAAATTACAGAATAGTAAGCAGACACATGAAAATGTGAACACAGATGACTTTATGTCCATTTTATTCAGTTAAAAAATTATTTATTGAATTTTTCCAAGGTTATGTGTCTTATTGTATCTTCAGGCCAACATTCACTGTTCCCATAATATTTCAATAAGAAATATACACATAATTTTGAAAATTTTACTTCATGCTTCTTGCTCATCCCAGCAGATAAAAACAATATTCTGTCAAGAGAAGTATACAACAAAAGTAAAAATTTTGAAGGCTGATGTGATGGCTCACACCTGTAATCCTAGTACTCTAGGAGGCCGAAACAGTGGATTGCTTGAACTCAGGAGTTAAGATCTACCTGAGCAGAACGAGACCTTATCTCTACCAAAAACAGAAAAATTAACTGGGCTTGGTGGTGGCCGATGGCTATAGTTCCAGGTACTCAGGAGGATACAGTAGGAGGATTGCTTGAAACCAAGAGTTTGAGGTTGTTGTGAGCGGTGATGCCATTGTACTCTACCAAGGGCAACAAAGTGAGATTCTGCCTCAAAAATAAAAAAAAATAAAAAGGTAAAAATTTGATTTTACTCACCATTCCAAAAAGTGAAAGATAGCTTACCTATGATACACTGAAATTCTTAGCACCACAAATATTAACAGTTTAGATCATCAAAAAATACCTTTTTTTTAAGTGCCACAGCTCATTTAGAATTTGGCTAGCAGGTTTTCCAGTTTTTACCAGAAAATCCTACGAGGGGGAAAAAAAAAGTATTTTCTTTTAGTTCCTTCCCTCTGCTTTTAGAACAAAATTTTAAGATTAGTCTCCAATATAAAAAACGTAACATTATAACTTATTTCACATAATATTTATATCCCATTTCAAAATTTTCAGTTGCTTTTTGAACTAAGATATGTCTCTTCTCCTTTGTTTTTATAAATAGAATGTTTGAAATGTTTTCTTAATATGATGCAATTAAAGTACCTTTCACTCTAAAGAAAAAACATATTATACAATATATTAATAACAGCAAAGTTTAGAATAAGTTGAATACTCCAAAACAAAGCACAGCTTTTTCCCAGGGAGTTTAAGAGGGGGCATCTGAGGCCTTAATATTATAAAAACAAGGCAGAAATGACACTTTTGGGGAAATAGAATGGCAGGCACCCATAGATTTCCGCTGTGGGGGCACACAGGAGGGTGTATTAAGGAGAAAGGAAATGAGCAGCTATCTGCAAAAAAGAGAGAAGATCCAACATCTATTAATTAATTACAGGATAACAGCATAAGCCTCAGAATCATGAGGAATGGGGGAAAAAAAAAACTCAAACCAAAAAGACTAGTCAAGTAGGGGCTAGATGAAACGGAAAAGAGCCAAGATGAAAAACTAAAGAATACTCTAGAATACTAAAGAATACTTTAGAATTGACCTGAAGTCAATTCTAGGTAATACACAGAGCCTGGTATCAGTTGTTTTTTTGCAAACAGATGTCAAAGTAGTTAAGAGAATGAAGCAGTTGCACTTTGGTAAAAATTGTATTATGTACTTTAAACGGCAATGGTGGGTGCAGTTTAAACGGCAATGGTGGGTGCAGTGGCTTAGGCCTATAATCCTAGCTCTCTTGGAGGCCGAGGCAGGTGGATCCTTTGAGCTCAGGAGTTTGAGATCAACCTGAGCAACTCTACTAAAAATATAAAAGTTAGCCAGGCATCGTGGCAGGCACCTGTAGTCCCAGCTACTCTGGAGGCTGAGGCAAGAAGATCGCTGAAGTGCAGGAGTTGGAGGTTGCTGTGAGCTCTAACACCAAGGCACTCAACCCCAGGGTGACAGAGTGAGACTCTGTCTAAAAACAAAAATGAAAACAAAAACGAAACGCCATTAAGTGAGGGATTTGATTCTATAAAAACAAGACACTTTAGAAAAACCAATATCCTCATATTATTTTTTGAGGTTAGATATAGCAAAGACTGATTGGCCTTTGCTTAGTCCTTGTTTCAGTGTTTCAACAATCAAAGCAGTTTAGTATAGATAGTTCTCGAGTTACAAACATGCAACAGACATACAACTTGCACTTATGAACGAAGGCTATTACAGGTAACATGTAAAGTACCTGTTCCAACTTATGACAAACCTATAGAACCTATCTTGTTCATAACCCAGGGACTACCTGTAATCAAATGTAGAGTTGTAGTAGTTTAATCAGGCAAGGACAAACCAAATCTTTTTTTTTTTTTTTTTGAGACCAAGTCTCACTATGAAGCCCTTGGTAGAGGGCTGTTGTATCACAGCTCACAGCTACCTTAAACTCTTGGGCTCAAGCGATTCTCTTGCCTCAGCCTCCCAAGTACCAAGTAGTTGGGACTACAGGTGCCTGCCACAATGCCCGGCTTTTTTTGTTTGTTTGTTTGCAGTTTGAACCCACCACCTCCGGTATATGGGGCTGGCACCCTACTCTTTGAGCCACAGGGACTGCCCACGCCCAACTATTTTTTTGTTGCAGTCTTGTTGTATATGGCTGATGCCGTAACCACTGTGCTCTGGGTGCCAAGCCAACAAACCAGATCTTTAAAAAAGGGCAAAAGCCTGATGAACTACTTTTACTTTAGACATTTGAAGAAGATAACCACTTTTCTCCTGAAATATAAAACTGTAAAGATTTTTAAAAATTTGATTCCATTAAAAATTTGTGAATTTCTAGTTATTTGCTGTAAACAGTTTACTTTGCAGTCCAGGAAGTTGCATCATGAAGGGTTCCCTTCTGAGCGTGGGACTCAGAATAGACTACTCTCTGCATTGCTAATGCCGTAAGAATCCATGTTTTGTAATAAGCTTTTCTATTTATGTGTTGAAATAAAAGCATACATGAATATCAAAAAGGTATTAAAAAGAAGTTAAAGTCAATCCATCCCACCCTTCTCCCCAAAAGTAACCACTACTAGATTTCTATGGCTTCCAAAAATATGTGACTATTTCTGCAATATTATATATAAAATATGCAAAGAAAATCATGGGTAGGATCACATTATTCATATAATGCTTATAAAATAGCAGAATTTAGCTCTTTTTGTATTGAGACAGTCTCACTATGTTGCCCTCAGTAGAGTGCAGTGTGTCACAGCTCAAGGCAACCTCAAACTCTTGGGTTCAAGTGATTCTCTTGCCTCAGTCTCCCAAGTAGCTGGGACTATAGGTGCCCACCACTACACCCGACTAGTTTTTCTATTTTTAGTAGAGATGGGGTCTTGATCTTCCTCAGGCTGGTCTCAAACTTCTGAGCTCAAGCAATCCTCCTGTCTTGGCCTCCCAAAGCACTAGGATTACAGGAGTGAGCTATCACACCAGTCTTAGCCCTTTCTTCTTAATGGCCTTAATTAACATGTGAATGCATTAATCACAGACACTATATTACCAGACTTTTCACTATTATGAACAATGCTACAATGAATATCCTTTTTCATTACAGGGGCATCCTTTGTTGATACATCTCTAGATTAAATTTCTAATAATTGAATGTGCACTTAAAATTTTGATAGGGTTACTTTGCGATCCAAGTGGTTAGGCCAATCTGTAGTACCCTTTTCATTCCTTCTCTTCCCTACAATTGTATATCATCATGTTTTCAGACAATTGTAAATTCAGAAACTAAGATTGCCTCCTCTCACCTAAGGGTACGGGTGACATCATGCCAAATAACAGTAAAATTTCATATAACTAATAAGCAGTTAGGGAGCATAAGATATCAACAGAATTAGTGAGAGTGGTGGATCTATATTTGTGACTCACTGGGGAGATATTTGTAGTTGTCAGAAATTCAGGGCTCTGAGGTCTTTCTATTCAGGCTCTGTCTAGTGGTGTAGGGGAGCACAAGGCTCTGCCCCCCGACACTGGATACAGAGCTCTGTGTCTGTGTCTGCATATTCCTACCACTTCCCAGAGTCCTGCCTCCTGGGGAGACAAACTATGTAGGAAACATGTCTAGTTGCTAAACTTTCAGGTTAAAGGATGATTTTCACAAAACTAATCATTATTTCCTAAAAAATAAATAAAAGATATTCAGGGTAAGCTTTCTCTTGGAAATCATGCATTTATTTATAAATTTGGTAGAATTTTTCTGATATTTTAGGATGGAAACCTTGAGCAAAGGACTCAAGGTTATTTTTTTCCCTCAAGTCCAACATGACTGAGAGATGTAACAAAAAGATTTCAGATATATTTAAAATACAATCAACGGTGTGTGGTAATCAAGGGGTTAGACACTGGGTTTGAAGGAAAAGGAGTCAGAAAGGTAATTCCCAGCATGAAGAACTCAGGCTTGAGCACCTGGGCAGCCCATTTACTGCAGAAGGAACATGCCTCAGCTACTAGGAAGCTCGGTCCTGGACACGTCTGAAGGGCACTGGACATGTCAGAATGGCAGTTGGCTACCTGGGTCCAGATTTCAGAAAATCTTGGAAGGAGATTGAAATTTGGAAGTTGTCAGTTGCATAGCATTTGAAGCTATAGGAATTTGCTGAGGTAAAGAATATATCACACACAGAAAGGATAAAAGAAGCCTAGGGTTGCGTTCTGAAGAAATCCAACAATTAGAAGCCCATTTCTGAGTTAAGGAAGATCCAACAAGGGAATTCAGAATAAACTGTCTCAGAAGGCAGAAGAACAGGAGAAGGTGTGTACAAGATTCTAAGAAGGGGGCACAAATGACAAGGTCACGTGATGTTGCTTTATATAAAGGCCTGAGCTACTTCTGTAGAGTGAGGGCTGGAGGCCAATCTGGGTAGGTTAAGGACCACAGGAGGGCAGGAGTGTAAATGCACTGAATCAAGATGATGTTCATGAAAGGCAGGAGAGAAAGTGAGGTCTGAGGGCTGTGGAACTTCATGTAGGAAGATAATGTGAACAAGTTTATAACAGATGAAGAACAAGAGAGGGAAGGGGGGAATAGAGAAGGAATGAAGAAGATGAATATAAATGAGAGAATGAACAACAGAATAAGAGACAGCAGGTTCCCTGACGGCAATACAGAGGGGACAGATGTGCCCAACACAGAAGTACAGCCTCCTTCGTCACACAGGACAATGAGGACTGGCTCTGGTTGCAAATGGCTTTATCGCTTTGCTCTGGGACATCTAGGCAGGTCCCTGATAATGGCTTTTATTTTCTCAAACAAGTAGGAAGAAAGGTCATCTGTTCCAAGTAAGATGGATAAAGGAAAAATTAGTTTTAAGGCCAGTGAAGGAAATTGTGAAGAGCAAGTTGAAAAGAGAAATATGGTTATACATTACTGAAATACTTCAACTAATAAAAGCAATAGCCTTAGGGAAAGTTGGTTTGGGAATTGTTTGACAAGTCACTCACTGGCTCTGTACTGTATCATTTTTATCAGAGAAAAAGACCACATGATACAAAATTAGAACATTTAGCAGTTCTTTTGAAAGAAGTTCTTTTTATTTTATTTATTTATTTATTTATTTTTGAGACAGAGCCTCAAGCTGTTATCCTGGATAGAGTGCTGTGGCATCACAGCTCACAGCAACCTCCAATTCCTGGGCTCAAGCGAGTCTCTTGCCTCCGCCTCCCAAGTAGCTGGGACTACAGGCGCCCGCCACGATGCCCAGCCATGTTTTGGTTGCAGTCGTCATTGTTGTTTAGCGGGCCCAGGTTGGATTGGAACCTGCCAGCTCAGGTGTACGTGGCTGGCGCCTTAGCCTGTTGAGTCACAGGCGCCGAGCCTAAGAGACGGAATTTAAAGAAATACTTCCAGCTTCTCACAAAGGCAATTCTCCAGGAATTTTGAATCCCACTGCATGTGTCCTCCAAACAACAGTGGAAACGTTGTTAGAGCATCCGGGCGCCGCAGGCCAGCCCCATGGAGAAGCCGGAAAGCTGGAGCCACAAGAGCACTCGGCCGCCCCTGCCGCACCCTGCAGCGCCTGGCTCCCTCCTGCAGGAGTCGCTGGCCTGAGGTGGTGCCGGAGGCCGGGGCGGCAACTTCAGGGACTGACCTCTACATTTTCAATGTCAGTAGAAAGTGGGTTATGGAAAAGCTGTATGTTCTATTCATGGAGATGAAGCTCTTTAAATCTAAATTGGAACTCCTTTTGCAGCTTTTCCAGTGAATCCACACATTTTGTTTGGGAATGCAACCAATGGTTTTCCGCTAACAGATTTTGCAGCCAGGGATGAGTCTGCTGCTAAACAGGACAGGCAGAGGAGGCAAAAACACCCAGCGGGCCGGATAAATGTCCTCGGCATGCCGCATGTGGCCCGCAGTCCTTAGTTTGAGGACCCCTGCTACTTCATTGTTGTCTCAGAGACTGAAAGTCACTCAGTCAACAGCAGCCCCGCTTTGGCTCTGCAGGCTGCCTTCAAAGTTTGAAGCCCTTACCTCCAGATGGCGGGTTGATGTCAGTGGATGGGATTCTTCAACTAATTTCTATAAAGAGTTCATTTAACGAAATAACAACAGACCCCTCAGAAATTCAAAAAATCCTTAACGAATATTACAAGAAACTTTACTCTCAGAAATATGAAAATCTGAAGGAAACTGACCAATATTTGGAAGCACGCCATATTCCTAGACTTAGCCAGAATGAAGTGGAAATGTTGAACAGGCCGATATCAAGTTCTGAAATAGCATCAACCATACAAAATCTCCCTAAAAAGAAAAGCCCAGGACCAGATGGCTTCACATCAGAATTCTACCAAACCTTTAAAGAG